>RJWH01004738.1:0-97468 GCA_004363575.1 Solenodon paradoxus | reverse complement strand
AGTGTCTGTGTAGTGGTGGGGGGGGGGGGGGGAGGGGGGAGAGACCACCGCTGGGGAAAACTCAATAAAAAAAAAATGCAGGGGCTTCTTCCTCCTCACCCTTCCTGCTGCCCCTTTCCTTTAAAAACAAAAAAGAGTCATATAACAGAGCTGGAGAACATGGGTGGGGGGGGGGGTTACCCTTCGCCCACCTGCCCAGTTCTGAGTCCAGTTCTCATCAAGCACTGGTGCGACTCTGCACTTGTATATCATTCCACACAGACACTTTACGTTAGTGGCGTTAGACCTGGGAAGGGAGCCACTTCTTGAATAATCTGATAAAAAGCTGATCCTGGAGGGTGCCTTGGTGGAGTAGTGGTTATGTCCATTGCCTCCAAAGTAGCACAGGCCACATAACCCTGGGTTCGAGTCCTGGGTCCAGGGGGTAGCAACTAAATAATAAAATGCTTCTCAAAAAAAAAAAAAAAAAAAAGAGCTGATCCTGGAAAGATGCAGAGAGGTGCTATGTTAGTTCCCTAGGGCCAGCATAATGAGTGACCACAGCTGGTGGCTTACAGCAACAGAAGTTTATTCCTTTACAAGTGTCGAGATCATAAGTCTGAATTCGAGGTGGAGGTGGGGTCACACTGGAGGAACAGCCATTCTTGCCTTTTCTTGTTTCTGGTGGCTCCAGGCTTCCCTTGTCCCCTCTCTCCTCCCAGGGATCTCTGCCGTTGTCTTCATATGACTGTCTTTTCTGTGTCTTCTCCTTTTCTGTCTCTCAGGAGAAGACCTGTCATTGGCTTTCAGGCCCACCTGAAGACTCCATGATGATCTCATGTCAAGATCGTTAACTTAATTAAGTGGCAAAACATTTTTGCCAAAGGGTGCAAAGGTCACAACCACAGGTCCTAGGGGCTAGGACAGAGAGATAGCTTTTGTGGGCGCTACCATTCAACCCTGACAGGTGGCACACCCCATTGTCACCCACACCTGCAGGGACTCCCACACTCCTGCTCACACTAGGAGCTCCACATGAGTGTCACAAAAGCGTCATTTGATGTCCCCATTAGGAAGGTGGAGCAAAAAGCGATGAGTCCTGTGTCCATGGCCCTCTTTAAAGAGGGCACCCCACAGATGGTTTGGAGGAAACAATGAACCCACCATTCTGCCCCTGTGATATCATCTACCCTTCTGGGAGAGGACATTCCAGAGCAGAGGACAGAGACAGAAATGGGTTGCCTTTTGACAAAGAAGCCCTTGAAAAATGCAGCATCAGCCAGAATCTAAATGTGTGAGAATGGACTAACAGGAAATTTCACCCCATGTCAGACAAACTTCATAAGACCCTGGGGCAGGGGTGGGGAGGTGGCTCCACTGCTCAGAGAGGCCTTTTAAGAGAATTGCCAACTTTTTGTCAGCCCCTGAGGGTGACTAGGAAGTCACACAAAAACCTTCAATCCCCTCCAGGGCTTTTCCTCCTGGGGTGATGCAGGAAGAACAGTGTGGAGGAGGGGGAGCGGGATTAGGGCTGGCATGAGGCTATTCTCAGAGCCAGGGGACAGGACAGCTCCAAAGATAGAAGCGACAGCTTCCTCAGCTGAGTCCCTGGGTCACCACCTGTGTCCTTCCTGCAGATTGGATTTATAGAGTGTAGCGTTTTAATAAAAAACACACACACCTTCTCATTTTGGTGCATTAAGAGATTTCTAACAAAACACTGTAATGTTGCTATAAATTTTTCTCCCAGCACCCTCACAAGTAATAACTCAGTTCTCGTGTTTTGCATTTCATGTTTATCTTGATGGCGACATTCCAGCCCGAGTGGGGGCTCAGGGTGGGGGGAGTGAGAGAAGGCAAAAATGGCTCCTCTTTCATAGCCATTAACTGCGTGTTTTTAATAAAGCCCCCCCGTCCCCCAATTGGAGAGCCAACACTGGGTAAGGGAGGAGGGAAACCATGACATGTCAGGCAGTGCCAGTGGCCTGAGAGTGAAATAGTCCTGTGAGGTGCTGGCTGGGTCCTGCCAGTGGAGGTTCCCAGAGGACTCTGGAATGTCTCCTCTTCTCATGCCATATGCCTTCAACCTGAAATGCCCTTCTCTTCTCTGGCTGCTTCTGAGGCACCGCAAAGTCTTGTCTCCTGGGATTTCCCCACCCCATTTCTCTGCCCGAGTTACGGGCCCCACTCTGAACAGTATTTGTTGGATCCCCTTCTCTGGGATCAGGTCATCTTTAGCTGGAATGGGCTCAGGCAAACAGGCTGGATGAATGAATGAATGAATAAATGACTCTGGTTGATGTCCTGAAACAATTCTTCAACCAGAATCTGAGTTACCTCCATAAAGACAGCTGTTTTGGGAGGTTTCATTATTTTTCTCTTTCATGAAAGATCTGTCTGCATAGTTCAAAAATCACACAGGAACCAATTCACAACCCCCTTTTCATTCAAAGGGCTGTATCCAGTCATCGGGCATCCAGGACACAGGTCAGGAGAGAGGTCAGTGAGGTCTTCTAATCAATTCCTTTGTCTCCAGGTAGAAACAAAAGTTAGGGTGCTGCTCCACCAAGGATGGGGGCTGCTTCCTGGAGTTGGAGGCTAAGGATCCTGATGCCTGAGGCTTGATAAGCGTTAGCCTCCCTGTGGGCTGGGTTTCTCCTCAAAACCCTCCTACCATCGGTTTCTTCTTGGGGGACCTCGTAGCCTCACTTGCTTGTCTTCCCACGGGGCCACTAACTAAAGTCTGGGTTCTAGGGGAGGCCCAGTTCCTGAGGTTTGCTCAAATGGAGAGAATGAATGGAAAAAAGGTTTATAAACTGCAGAGTGCCTTGGACACAGAGGGGAGCACTTAATACCACATCTGTTTCAGGGATCATAAGTCATGTGGGCAGTGAGTGGGTCAGATTTGGGCTCTGCCACTTATTGGTATGAGACCTCAGTTTCCTCATCTGCAAACTGGGCATAATTTTAGTAATTGGGTCCTAGAGAGGAGAGAAGAAGATTCTTTGAGAAAATCCAGGGCATATGCTTGGCATAGGTAAGTGCTCAACTTTCCCTGTCCATGATAGGAGAGGACCTGATTGTATACCTGCCTCTCCCTGATCTCTGGGCATGGTCACCTGGTGGGATGGCCGTGGGGGCAGGTGTTTTATCTGCTACCTGCCTCCAATTCCCTGTCTCAGAAAGAAGGAAGGACCTTTTCCAAGCTGCTTTCGTTTGCTTTTTCTGTAGAGGAAAGCCATTCTCCCATTGAGGACTTGCGTCTTGTCTGCCGCTTATTTGCTGGTTGACTTTGAGTGGGATACTGAACCTCTCTGGGTCTCTGTTTCCTTATTTGACACACGAGGATGGTCATGTGGGCTGTGATGTGTTTCTGGGGGCACTGGAGGAGAGGACGGGCGGCCTTGCTATACAGCGGCCACTTGCAATGTGTTTGGTTTCCTCTTTCCCCAGGTAGATGACAAACAGGTGCTGTACCTGAAGCCCGAGCTGCTTCGTGGGCACACAGCTGGTCTTATTAGCTATTGTGGTTGAAAGGACAGGTGAGAAGCTACTTTGTTCATACTAGGCAGCTCTCAGGGAGACCCCGCCCCTGCACTCATCCTGGCTCCACGAGGACCAGATGCATTTTCCCCTTTTACAAACTCTCAGCCTGTCCATGGCATATGAAAGCTGAGATAAACAGTTCCAGGGCAAAGCCAGGGATCAGAGCTGATCTTGGCTTTTTCCAAAGTGTTTCTGAGCCTTTTAGGCAGGATCCCAGCCCCCACTCCATATCCCCTCTGGCTTTAATGGGTGCTGAGCACTTCACACCCTGTGAAATCCTCGGCAAATGGTCCTGGTCTCTGATGTCGCTTCCAGGCTGGCAGCAGGGTGCTGGCACGCAGCCTCTGCCTGAGGAAATGAGAACCTGGATGGGGCTGGAGGAGGAGGCGGCACAGGCCAGGCCTCTACCCTCACTGGGCCAGAACAGGGCCGGGAGACCTGCTCCATCCAGGAGCTCCTGTCTGCTCCCAGAAGTCCTTCCTGATCAAGCTGTGTATCTGACTTAAAAGACTAATCCTCAACTAGTACCCTTTATTGAGCACCTACTATGAGCCAAGCCCAACCCTTGGCTTATTTCTTCGATTTCCTCTTCCAGGCCACCCTACTCATCAGGGCTCACTCCCCTAAGACACACAGTCACTTATTTTGCTTTAATTCTTCAGAGCAGTTATCAGGAGCTGCCTTGCTCTGCTTTATTTATCTGTTTACTTGCCTACAGTCCGTCTCCCCCACTGTAATGCCAGGAACTCTGCGTTTGTTTATGCTCTATCTCCAGGGCCCTGGGAAGTGCTTGGCACAGCAGAGAAAGTCGTTCAGTATGTTCTTTTTCTGTTTGAATGAATGGGGACCCCTTAGAACAACCTTGGAGGCGGGTGCTTCGATTGTTCCCATTTTATAGATAAGACAGTTGAGGCAGAGGAAGGGGCCAGGCACTTTGATGAAGCACACAGAGAAAGGCAGGGCTGGAGCTCTAACCTGGGACGGTTTGATGGAAATCTGTACTTCCATTTGTATTCTTGATCCTACACTGTCTTATTTTCTTTTATTTTTACAGAAACCAGGAAGGTTTTGCTCAGTCGACACCATTTTATACTGAATCAGAGAGGTTGAGCGCATGCCAAAAAAACACGCAGCCAGGAAATGGCAGAGCAGAAATGGGACCGGGCGGTGGGCTGCCATGCCGGAGTTCTCTCTCCCACCTCAGTATGGCAGCCTGCAAGCTGGGTGGGCAGAGGGAGGTATGGGGATGTTCTGACTGAATCCTGGGTGTGGTGTCCCAGAATTAGGGATGGACACAGGGTGAGGATGGACCTGCTGTTAAGGTGATATATAAGATCCTGATGTGCATGGATTGCAGGTACATGTGTGTGAATGTACATACTAAAGCCTGAGCATTCCTATCCTATCAGCCCACCTCTCCCCACCATGGATCAGCATAATTGTGGAGAGATGGTGAGGGCAGAGGAACTAGAAATGGGGTGAGATTTCCATGGGAAAGGCCAGAATATGGGAAGAAGGAGATGGTTCGGAATGAGTGAAGGTATAGAAGGGGTTGGATTTGTGAGGTTTTGGGGATTTGGAGGGAGCCCCCAGGTCTAGCAGCTGGAGGGGCAGAGGAGAGAGTGTTTTGGTGTTTGGTGTCATAGATAATGAATTCGTCTTCTTTTCTTGTGAGTCCGCAATACACACTGAATGGGATCTCAAGCCATTCTGGATGCTGAGTTTCTTGGATGGAGGTCTGGTGTCTAGAGGGGTTCTGGCTGGCTGGGCTTTCGAAGGTCTGTCTGCACTCCCGACACGTGTGCGTTTGCCTGCAGGTAGGAGGCTGCTCTGCTGAAGGTGTGTGTGCATGCATGTGAGACACAGGCAGCCAGTCCATGTCCACTGCCCAGCTGCACACGGTGAACACAGTCTTCACCCAGAAGTGCGGTCAGATGACCCTGCGGCCTCGGAAGGTTCGAATCAGGCAAAGTTCTCAGCTGCACTTTGGGGGATTGGCTTTTGTCATGCACTAGGGCGGGATCTGAAGGACACAGAATGGCTTCTAAGGGGATTTAACTGAGCGCAGGACAGAGAGCCAAGAAGGAAGGACCCAGACGAGGGGTGGGCATCTGCAGGAAGACCATGGGCGACTGTAGAAGTGGCATCCAATGAGGCCCTCCTTGCTTTTCCTTGGCCTCTCCCTGCCCCACCCTGTCCCCAGGGCCTTCTGAGAAACAATAGAGAGGATGTGGGACCTGCAGCTAAGCGGCTGAGCACAAAGAGAAAGCCTTGAACCTGGAGGCCAGACAAGTTTGCATCCAGGCTCTACTCCCAGGTATAGGCTGTGCAACCTGGGGAAAACCAGTTGGCCTCTCTGAGCCCAACTTCTCAGAGTGACACCCATCTGGGGGGGCTGGGAGGACTGCATGGACAGGTGGGTGGCAAAGTGCTCTGTGAGCACTAAGAGGCTGGTTGTGTGTGTGTGTGTGCGTGTGTGTGTGCGCACACATCTGGGCTTCTTGCTATAACTTCTGGTTGCAGCCCTGTCCTGGGCTTCCAGAATTCTGGGTGTGTGTTCAGAAGAGCCGGTTACTATTTTACCTGCATTGTAGCTCATCCTCCTGCATTTGACAAGTGTCCCACCTGGGTACCTGTTCAGCGGCCCTATGATGGCCCCTCTAGTGCCAAGCAGTGACGAATGGCGGTACAGGTTGGTCACCACGCTTTTGAATCACTTTCAAAGGCCATCCAGTGCCTCCTCAGACATCTGTCCATGGCAGACACCAGGCCAGGTGATGGGCAAGCGCACAGGTGTGCCCTTGGCACCAGCTACCATAGCTGTCATTTACAGGCGAGGACCCCAGGGACACTCAGTGTCTTCTGTGTTCTGGTCTGGCCTGGGTCCCAGGCTGTAAAATGATGTTGTTGATGAAGCTGTCAGCTGCTTTTGTCTTTGAGAACATAAATCCTTCCCCAGTTGATGTCACCGAGTGTCCTTTGCTTTTCTGAACTGAGGGATGCACACTGCTCTGAACCCCCTTGGGACGGTCACACTGAGACCAGCCTCAGGCCTGGGAGCAGAGGTGTGTGTCTGGGCCCCAGGGCCTGGCTCCTTCATGTCTTTTATCTCTGCTCCCTCTCTCATCCCACTTCTCTTGGGACCCTGCCTCTCTCCCAGTTCCCTCCCCACTCACCCTTTCAACCTAGCCTGCCCTCCTTCCACCCTGCTTCAGGCTGGCTTGGAGCCTGAGCTTGGTCAGGATGAAAGCTCCTAGCCAGGCCCATAAATCAGCCAGCCTGTGCCCCTTAACCTTCCCCATTAACCTCTCACACTGGCAGCCACTAGGTGTTACACTTGGCCGCCATAAATTACTCCCAATGAATTTATGAGTGCTCACCCCTTCCACCCTGCTTCCTCATCCTCCCCCGCTTCCCCTCAGGGCCTTCCAGACGTCAAGCCTGAGCTGGCCTGGTGACTAGTCCTGGCCTGGAACTCAGTATTGGAGGTTCTGCCCTGAACCCCTGTGAGATACAGGGACCAGCAGGCGGAGGGGAGTCCCCTTAATTCCAATCCCCAGAAGTCCCCTCCTCAGACAGAAGTCATTACCTGCAGAAGGTGAACTGATTCTGAATGGGGAGACTCACTGTCATTTATTGTGACTCTGCGTGGGTCAGACACATGTATGCTCACTGCCTCAGATTCTTCTAACAACTGTGTGTGTGTGTGTGTGTGTGTGTGTGTGTGTGAGAGAGAGAGAGAGAGAGAGACAAGGAGGGAGGGAGTGAGGGAGGGAGGGGATTATGAGCCATTTTACAGATAAGAAAGTAGAGACACAGGCAGTACAATGACCTGAAGACTCTCCCTGGGGGGTTAATGACAGTTGGCAACTATTATTACATTCGCCCTTCTTCCAGACCACATCTGGGAGGGAAGCAGGCCACTGTACAGAGGAGAAAACTGAGGCCCACAGAGGTCAGTGGACTTGTCACGCAGCCCATAATGGGGAGGGCCAAGAGCCCCTGGTGCTGTGTCAGCAGACTGCGCTGCTATACAGATCTGATTTCGCCAGAACGATTGCACATACGAGAACTAGGTGAACCACATTATCTGTATCATTCTCCGTCACACGGCAAGTCAGTTTACAGTTTTGATGACCACTGTGTGATGGGAATGACAATGATGATGGTGACTGACACTTAAAGGATGCCATCATGCACCTGGTGTTATGCCAGACATTTTACATGCAGAAACATGCTTCATCTTCACAGTATAGAGTCCGCTGTTGTGCCCATTTTGCAGAAGAGGGAAGAGGCAAAGCGAGGCCAAGTCATCGTTGCAGGTGACCGGATAGTAAGTGCCAGGTCTGGGAGGGAGATCCCAGCAGTCACAGACAATATCACGAATAGAGCAATAGCTGAACAGGCACCTCCAGGGGCCAACAGCTGTCAGTCCTGATATCTGGGGGACCCCAGAACGGTCCTTTGGGTTGCCCTGGGGATGAGGCCTGCCTGTTTGTCGTTTTTCTACTTTCCGAAGTGGCAGTAGAGACTGGAGACACAAGTTTTCTCCAATGATCCCAGGTCCACTTGGGGTGCCTGTCCCTGGCTATGGCTCCAGCTCTGCTCTGACCCCCTGACTCCTGAAGCTATGAGGTTTCCACTGCGGCTTCCTGAGTGTGGTCCAGGGGAGAGGGGAGCACGTATTTGGGGTGGCAAGGAGTGGATGGAAATACAGAGGGGAAGCTGTTTTCTCAAGTCCTGCAGGACAGCAGACTGAGGCCGGGCATGGCAGGAGAAATCTCAGCGGAGGCCTTGGGCTAGCAGCCACCATATGCTTGTCCTTCCCTGCCCCTCTCCTTCCCCCTGAGCTCTGGCACATGCAAATGCCCCCCTGTACATCTTGGCCACAACTTCAAGGAAGGGTAGACAGCTGCTCGTACTCCTCTGGGCTGTATAAAACCCGGACTGCAGGAGAAGGAGACCCAGCCAGAGGGCACTGCTGCCCCTCCATCTTGCAGCCGGAGGGCGCAGACCTGGTGATGCTGGAAGGCACAGGAGTGCTAGTCACACAGACCTAGTGCAAATCCCCACGGACATGGGTAGAATAGTGATCCGCTGGCCCCCAAATCCCTGTCACCTGGAACTTACTTGGATATAAGATCTTGGCAGATTTCATTCATCAAGATGAGACCAGAATGGGTTAGAGTAGACTCTAACTGAATGGCCGCTGTCCTTCTAAGAAGAGGGGAAGTTGAACGCAGACACACAGGGCCGAGAAGTCCCCATGAAGTTGGAGACAAGATTGGAGTGATCCACGGACTAGCCAAGGACCATCAGGCATTGGCTGAAAACACCAGAAGCGGAAAGAGGCAAAGCAAGGTTCTTTCCTGGGAGTCTTTGGAGGGAGAGTGGCCCCGCTGACAGCTTGAGTTTGGACTCTCCAGAACTGGGGGAGACTCAGTTTCTATTGTCTTAACTCACACAGTTTGAGGAAATAGAGGAGGCGCTCATCCCTTAAGAACTGCATTACCTGGCGTTGACCTCTGGTATCACCAAGCCTCCGCCAGCATCCGTGCAGTGAACAGGCTCTCACGGGCTGTGAGGATTTGATGGAATAATGGACCCAAGCCTGCAGCAGCTCAGTAAACAACAGTGGAATCTGACGTTTCAATACAGTCATTCTTCACAGCTGGGCTTCCCAGGCACTTATGGAGGAACTGACAGTCCTTGTTATTTTTTATGGATAATTGGGGAAATTCTACAGTAACAATTCGGTAAAAAGTTGATCACATTTATGTAACTCTTATTCAAAGTATTCGAAGTTATGGATCCAATATTTTAAAGAAAGAGGGGGGGAAAAACCAGCCAAATTTTTCACTCTGTGCACACACATTACATGCTTGTACCAACTGAATGAACCGTTATGTTATACCAGATGCCAGTCGACTGCCCGATGCCAACTGGAAATAAAGTTATGTGTGTATATACACTCATATAAACTGATCTCTAACCTTGTATATAAAACCATATGTGTCTATCTCGCTAGGCATACGGGAAGCATAGCTATTCATAACAGATGCACACACACACACACACACACACACACACACACATATATCTTCAACAATTCAAGCCAGCAAATACTCATTCAGCGTTCCCCTGATGCAGGGCACGCATGAGTGTGTGTGTGTGCAAATGAATACCTGTTTGTATGTAAAAAATATATGTAACTGGTTATACCACATGCGAAATTCTCGAGGCAAGGAGTGGGGATCACCGCTAGAAAATTCTCTGGCTGGGAAACATACCAACCCCTGGGGGTGGACCCAAGCACGTCAGCGAGAGAGGAGGCAGCCCAGTGCATTTATTTGAGTCTTGTGAACCCAGCACCGAGTCTGCCCCCAGCCTCCTTAATAAAATATGGGAACTCTTTTAAGGGGTGAAGGAGCTTGTCCAAGGGCCGCAGGCACTGGCCGCGGGCGGTGGCCGTGGGCAACTTATCGCTGCAGAAAGGCATCCATTCTGCCCACCTTGGACCCTCTTCGCAGTGCAGTGTCCTCATCTGACCCTCCCACCAGGCGTGTGCTGTGCGGCAGGCCCTGCCTTCCCAGTAAATGAAGCACAGTGCACGGTAGGTGCTTAATGAAGGACCTGCTTAGGACCTGGGTGTACAGAGCTCTGGGTCTTAGGGACTTCGAGGGCACAGAGGGACAGAGTTTTTGCCCAGGTGGATTGGGTGTTCTCCTGCTGCTAAAGGCACTAAGAGAAGCCGGATTGGAGGTGGGTGGGGTGGGGTGGGGACTGGTTTGGGGCTCTTGGGGGAAAGGGAGGGTCTGCAATCAGCAAGGGGCAGAAGTCAGCTGAGGGGTTTGCCTGTGACAAAGGGGCTGCACTCAAGGACACTAAACTAAATCAGTAAATATTTCTAAAAGGCCTAGAACTTAAATGCAGTGATTGAGCTTAGGTCCAAGAGGGAAGTTCAGGGGTGGAAATAAATTGCAGTTGAGGTTGGGAGCATGTTTCAGCCCATTATGGGTAGCTGTGATCAGATGAGGAAACGGGAGGTTCAGAGAGGTAAAGTAACTTGCTCAAGGTCACACAGCCAGGAATTAGCAACTTGGTCTGACTCAGCTCCCATACAGGGCCTTAGGGAAAATCACTGCTGGTCTTGATACTGATTCTAGTGGAATTTGTTCTTGCTGGCTTGCTCATTTTTAAATTTGATTTTATTATTTTTTTCCTTTTATTTCTATGAGGATTTAATTCGTCTCCAGAGCAAAAAGGGTATATCAAACTTTTGGTAGATGTTTCTCCCTCTGGTCAGCCATCGAGGAAAGGTGTTGATTCTGACCTCTTCCAAGGGCTACACAGAGACAATATGGGTTCTGGCAATGCACCCCCACCCCTGCAAGCCCCCGCTTCCCTTGTCCTCTCAGAGGGCTGCCCGGATGCTGTGGAGTGAGAAGATGGTTTGTAGGGTAGCTTCTGCTCCCTGCCAACTGGCACAAAAGCAAATCATTTGCAAACTTAGGTACATAGGTGCAAAATAAACAAATAAAGAACTTAAAGTGGCCCTCATCACCAATAATATAATCGTTACATCCCTGGGGACTGCTCCAGACAAGCTTATACAGGGGGACGGAACCTAGCCTGTGAAGGGAGACCGGATGTGGCTGTCCCCAAGGAGCGACTCCTCGGCAGCCAGCTTCGGGGCGAGACTAGAGGCAAACAGCCTGGTTGGGTTATTTCACAGGAAGTGTCTGACTGGAACCCCTGGGTCTCAACGAAATCCCCCTACAGCTTAGTAGCTTAGTGGTAGCTTACTGACCTCGTGTGTGAGCAGCCGGGTGCCCTTGGGCTCGGTCCTTCAGCTCTGTCTTCCTCAGTTACCTCATCTGTTAAGTGGGGAGAGTAGCAGCCCCGCTTCCTATATTCGCTGGGAAGTTTTACATCAAGCACTTAGCACAGAGCTGGCACCTTGTAAGTCTTGAACAGATCCTTTTCTAACAAGACTCAGCATCATCCCAGGGCTGCCGTGAAGGGCCCCGAGGTGCTGTTGAACAGAGGTGTGTCTGTGTGTGTGTGGATGTGTGGGGCTTACACCTCTGCTTTGCACATAGCAGGCACATGAGGAGGCCAAGGGAGGACAGTCCCCTGCCTTGCTGAGCCCTCCAGAGAGGAGCCTCTTTCTCTCTCACACACAGGCTGCCTCCTGCGATCTCCGTCCTTCGGGCTGGCTGCCTGTCCCTACCCTGGCAAGGGCAAAGAGGAGACCCAGCCAGGGGGCCCTGGCTGCAGCGACACGCCCAAAACGGGCCAGGGACACTCTGTCCTGGGAGGGGACCAGCCCTGGGTTACAGCAGCTGCTCCTGGGAAGGACAGGGGGAGCTTCTCCTTGCCCTTCAGCCCAGCGGCCAGCACCCCAGAGGGGGCACAGCCCCCACGACCCTCCCGGTGCCCTCCCAGTGGCTTCTTCCTCCTGTTCCTTTGTCCCAGTAACCTGAGAAAATGGGCCACATCCTCCAGAACCGAGAACCGGGGCTGCAGCTGGGGGCCTGGTCCCCTTGACCCCAATTACTTCTGGCTGGGGGATGGGGAGAGCAGAGTTTCTGTCCTCTTGAAGATTCTCTCCCCATCGCGCCCTCCCACTCAGGCAGTGACCAGTTTTCCAGATTTCTCCTTTTCCCACACTCTTCCCTGCACACTCCACACACTCCGTTCTTCTTAAAGGGGCTCTGAGAGTGAATTTGCTATGCACAGAACAATGCCCTATTAATCTTACAAGGGATTTGAACTTGGCAACGTTTCAGCCTTTGATTTAAATATCATTTTGGTAATGGGGGAGAAAAAAAGAAGGCTGACTCTTGGACAGCACTGAGTTTCCAATACCTTCTGAGCATGAGCCAATTTCGAATATAAAACTCAATCCAACTCCCTCCTCCTTCTCTCCCCCCCACCCCGCCCCTGCCCTCCTGCTTTCACTCACAAAAGCCCACTTCCCACATACTTCATGGGGATATTTCAAGTTAAAGTTTTGTTTACCTTATAGAAAAGTTAATTAGTTCCTTTTGATCTCGCAGGGAAAACCACACAGGAAATTTTCCTTCAGAAAGTGTACACACGCGGCCAGGCTCTCCCCTCATAACCAGAGATCTTCATTAAAACAATTCGTTTCGATTTTTAATTTAAAGAAAACATTTTACGTTTTCCCCTATTTATTATTAAGAAAGCAGCTGTCCCGAGGGCAGAATGAAGACGGGGGAAGCCGACAGTGGGTTTGCCGCTGTGCTGGCGGCCAGCGCTGGGAGTCTGACCTGTCCCCACTTTGTTTTTCTATTTTGGATAACAAGAGACTTCTGCAGTGAGGCAAGCTTTCGACCATGCCAGATTGCAGTCACCAAAATATGAAAAAATCCGGGGTGTTTTGGAGATTGAGACTGTATGGTTTAAATAAAGATATTTAAGTTCCAAAGTATAAATATTCGCCATCCTGAAAAAACAAAGCCTTGCATTCAAATCTGAAGCAGACAGTGGGTGAATCGAGGGGAGAAAATGTTTACTTTTTTGAGGTTTATCTAATGAAATATAATAAATAGTACATATGCTCTCTCTTCAGCGAACCCCTAGAGAGATTGAAGCAATACCTGGATTTGTACAAGACAGCCGCTTAAGCAGAAAGGGCTAGAAAGAAACGCTGGGATTTTCAAAATGCGATTTTCAAACTTAAGCACATTTTCCACATCTTGTGTTGTTATAGGATAAGGGATGGTGGGGACTTTGCAAATTGTGGAATCCATTTCCAGCATAGACCAACCAAAAAAAGAAAGAGTAGGAGTTCCCCGAGGTTGAAAGAGAAATGAAACGATATTGCTGAGGAATCAGCCAAGAGTTGTGGTCCCCACGACTGGGAGGAAAAAAAAAATCTTACAGCGATATGGTGTGGACAAAAAGCCCGTGGAAGAGATGTTTTTACAAAGGAAAAACCACAAAAGCATAACAGCTCTCCAGGGTGGTGTTGA
Source organism: Solenodon paradoxus (assembly GCA_004363575.1). Lineage (NCBI taxonomy): Eukaryota > Metazoa > Chordata > Mammalia > Eulipotyphla > Solenodontidae > Solenodon > Solenodon paradoxus. Next base: position 83,942 of record RJWH01004738.1, on the reverse strand, counting down.
CATCAGTATATAATTTTGAGGGCATTTTTGGGTGCATATCCCTTTCCTGCCCCTGACACAAATATTTGGAGATTGAGACTGTCGTTGTTGATAAAAATTAAATTGATGCCGCATACACAAGATATATAAAAACCATGTTAACATATGGGGTGACTTTGATGATGGTCTGTACAGCAAAAAAGTCTAAGAATCTGATGACATTTTATTGTCACCAATTTGGGCTTTAATCTGCCCCGACCACTGCTTTGAAGAACAGAACTCTTCAGATAGATTGCTTTATCAAACAATTTTCACCTGAAGATAAATTTCCTGGTTGAAATACACCCCCACTGTCCTCTTCATTATTTGTATAAATGATGAAGGCCTGTGACAGTCCATTTATGAAGTTAGAAAAGAATGCATATATTTCAAAGAGAGGTTGAAAAAATGCTGACTGTAGGAACAGATTCCTATGAACAAAACAGCCTTAGGGAAACCAGTTATGAATGTAAGTTTCCAAAGTCTTTTGCTCAAATGCAGAGTCTGAGCACCTTTTAAAAATTGTCCTCTGTAGCACAATTATTTTTATTTCCTCCCTGAGATACCTTTGATTTGTTCTTCTGTACTTATGCTTTTTAGAGTTGGTAGTATTCGCTCCCCCTTTTTTTTTCCTTGAGAGAAACAATTTCACACAAAGTTCAAGGAAAGAGAGATGCATTGAACAAAATGGATGGAAAACAGAAGCTTCAAATGGATACCCAATTCCCTCTTCGGATTTGCCATATAACAACTGAAAAATCAAATACTTCCCATAAGACCACTGATGGGATTCTCCCCAATAAATATGCAGCAGTTTCTATGTTGATTGAAACAAATAATTTTCTCTGTAGCTAGAAGCTGGGAGGGACTGGGAGTCCCCACTTCTCAAGTGTTCTCCTTTGGGAACCTTGAGATTTCATTAGATATAGATAACATTTTCTTGCCATGGAGTCCCACAAAGTTGTCATTCTTTCCCAAGGGGAGCGGTGGTCTGGGATAGAATCAGGGCCCTGGGTCACCCCTTCATTGGCCTGAATTTGCAAGAGACACAGAAGTAAAGGCAGCCAAGCAAGACACAATCCAACAGGAGAAAACATTGGCAGAGTGATAAAAAGCACGAGACAAGAAAATATTTTTCTAGCACACTTCTAAGTTAAAACCAATGAAGTTACCCAGTGAAAGAAAGGAAAAACAAAACTCATCCCTACCTTTGTCAGAGCCAAAGTAATGGGGACTTGTTTCCAGGGTGGTTACGACCTACACAGAGCTTCTTACCTTAAATCTATACATTTTGAACAAAAACAGCTTGGAGCAATTCTCTCCAAACAACCTCAAATGTTAACCATTCCATCTCAAGATCAGGTTTCTCCTTCAGCCTAGCCGGTGATATCAGTTCAGTTTTCTTTTCTTTTCCTGTTTTTTCTTTTTCTTTTCTTTCTTTCTTTTTTTTTTAATACGTATTCTTATGTTTCCAATCCTCAGACATACTTTTTTCATCTTTGTTAACGCTCCTTCTGGCCGCTGGCGGGGCTGGGAGTCTTCGGGAGCCCTGCTCCTTAGGACAATTAGCCTCCCACTTGATCATCGTAAGACGGAATGATTTATTGTGGTCACTGAGCAGGGGGCTTTCTCCCCCTCTCCTTTAATATTGTTGCAGATACGTAAAGTTTACGGCCTGCTGTAAATATGTCAGCTTTTGCCAAGGAGTTTGCTAATAAAGAACTTAGAGGTATTATTGATGGAAAAGATAATGTTTTCAATAAGACTTGAGCGCCTGAAGTTCAAGAGATTCCACACCCAGCAAAGCCCAGGCATGTGGAATGCCGACCCCGCGGGAAGGGAGCCGCGCTGGGCTCCGCCTGCCACAGGCCGGGCAGCTAGCTCCGAGGTCCCTGGGACTCTTATTTTTCAGCACCGTTTAAAATGTCCAACTAGTTTTAAGAGCTGTGTCCTTTTTTAAGGGCTTTCCTGACATCAGGCGTAACTGAGCTTATCAGAGAATCACAGGTTATTTTTTTCCAGTACAGTCCCCTTAGAATTTATGAGAGCACCCCTATAGAGAAAAGACAAGAAGAAACCTCACTTTTTATGTTTGTGTCTCACTTTTTCATTTTAAACAGCCACTTCTGAACGCACGGGCATGTATTATGACTCCTTTCTGTGCGTTCATGGACTGGATTACACCTTTGCCATCCCGCCTTACACGGAAAAAAAAAAAAATCACAGAAACATTGGTCTCTATCTGCTATTCGGCTCCCGGTCTCACAATCAGTCGCTCGATCTTATTTATTTTTGTCACATCACCCCACATGACAGTTTCATCTGGTGCTAATGTGGCTGTCACATGGGTTGGCCCTAAGAATTCCATGCTCATTTACTATTAATCAAATGCATCATTATGAATTGTGTATGCATTTTAGAGCAGACCCGAGCTCCGGCTCAGTCCTGAAGTGCTTTTTTTCCATTCATGTTTAGCCACACAATTCACATCTGCTGTGGAGATTAATAGGCCAACGCGAGAGCCTTTGTGCTTACCTCGCCTAGAAATCAACAACTGTAAATGAAAACCTGGTAACCACATCCAGGTAGCATTCGTTTTTCCAGGTAATTATTATTATTACTTATGGTCACGACAATCACTCCCAGTTAATTGAAGCTGATGAGAGAGAGACCAAACTAATCCAGGCTCAGCTTCCAAGGGGCCGGGGCCTGCGCTAGGTACCTCCTTTTTGACTGGAGGGATTTTTGTCTTAAATTGCATTTTAGTTGAAAAAAGGTCCGGCCATTCTAATTTAGAAGAATTCGAAGTATTCGCAGGCTGAGCTCTGATGGGCAGGGGTGGGGGTTCAGGATGGTAGGAGTTACTGCTGGCTGACTTTGGGAACTTCAGGACAGGGCACGGTGCTTCCTGGGGACTCATTCTGCAGTTGGGGCTCCGTGGAAACATTCTGAGTTCCAGAACTTTCCTTGGAGGGCCTGTCTTCTGTCAATTGCTGGGGACCTGGAGTCTCCTGGACCTAAAAAGAGGGTTTTCATTGGGAATTTCCAGTGATCAAAGTCTTTCCTGAGGACGGGGACCATGTTTCAGGTAAAATCCTTTTTCTGAGCTGTTAGGATAGTTCCAGGCCTGGGACAGGAGGGCCCCAGCGCCGACCTCTCTCTCCCAGTGAGGCTGGGGAGACAGATCTGACTTGAGGTCAGCTCACATTTTGATGTCTAGTTGCCAGAGCAGGGACACAGAAACAAAGAGAGGTGGGATGCAGGGGTTGTGGTCCCTGGTCTTGCAGGTTTGTGGCCCTATTTTAATTTTCCTTCCATGCAGTCAGCTGGGCCGCTTGTCCCAGGGAGGTAGGGCACTCTGGTACCCAGGAAACGGTCTCTGCTACTACAGATAGCAGTGAAACCTGTTAAAGACAAACACCTCTTAAGAATATGCTTCCCTGTGGTTTGCCTTAGCGCGTGACTGTGGAGGCCGGGGAGGGTCAAGGTGCTGGGAGCTGGGCGCTCTCATTGGCATCCTGGGTGTATTTGGGGAACTTTCCTCCCTGGGTAGCCTGTGGAAGGTCTGGGCCACTTCCCCAAAGGGGACTTCAGGACTCTCTTACCCAGCTCTCCCAGTCACAGGGAGGAGGACTGGTGCAGAGTTGGTGCCAAAGCAGTGACCCAGCAGAAACACCTCTGATTGCCGAGCTAAGTGTGAGCTGCCGTTGGAGAGTTGAGTGGTGTAAGGTGGTCCTGCTACCTGTGGACTGGGGGGTCAGCTAAGTGGATATGTGTTTATGGCAGTGGGGGCTCCCCAGGCTGCCCCAGGCTTCGCTTCTGCTTCTTTGGGCCTTCCTTCCCCGGGGGGATGTAACCCGTCACTGCTATCAACTAGGCCCAGGCTGGAATCCGGATGGGCGCTTGACCGGCAGGTGTGACCTGAGGGGAGGACAGCTTGGGGCAGCGCTACATTCTCTCCTACCCCTCTGACCTTCAGGCCTGGAACCAGGCAGCAGGGTCCAGGCTCTGAGCCGAGGCTTCCAAATGGCTGAGAGGAGGCTGTGGGACAGGCTTCGGGGGGCTGTCTTCTGGGGCCTTGGGCTACCCTTGCTGAGTCTGTGGCTTAGTCTGCGGATGTCACTCAGGGACTAGAGTCCAGTTCAAGGCTCCAACTTCAGGGGGACCCTCTTCCTAGGCTCCTTAATCGCAAAGCAGACCTGGGAAGTAGGATTCTGGGGCTCTGAAGAGCTTGTAACCCATTCAAGGTCACCCAGAACCCAGGCGTTTCAGATTCTGCCCTGGGAATGATGTTCGGTCATGTTGCTGTGCACAGGAAAATCCAGGGCCTGGAGATCTAGAAGAGAAAAAGACTGGAGGAATAGTCTCCTTACACTGCTGATGAAAATACAGCAGTCTGGTCGACATGGAAGCAAGTCATTTGGGCTGTTAGGGACATACCTCTGGTTCCATTGATATTTCGGTTCTTTTTAAAAAAAATTTTGGATTTGGGTCATTTTGGTTGGAGGTTTGACAAATCCATGTGACTCCTCTGGCTTTTTGTCTGCCACCTGGTTTGGTTCACACACAGAGACGAGTTTCTGTTCAGGGAGCTTGTGCAGCTGTGGCTGCCGGCCCGGGCAGTGCCCTTTCTCTCGGCTTCTGCACTTTGCAGCGAGCTGCTAAGTCTCATCTTGTCCAGCCTGGTCTGGTCGTTTCGACAGGCCTGGTGCAGGACCCTGGGCAATGGAGAACTGCAGTGGCTGGATGTTATTTGACCTGGAGAAATATTCCCTACATGTATGGTGTCAAACTCATTTTTAAATGACAAAAAAATAACATATACATCCAGTAAACAATGAAAACTGAGCACACCCTGGTGGAGTAGCAGTGGGTCAATCGCTTCTGAAGGAGCACAGGCCACAGGCCCCTGGGTTTGAGTCCCAGGTCCAGGGGGAAACAACCAGTGTGAACAATGAAATAAAGAGGAAAAGAAAACGCTCCTGTCTCTTCCTGCCTGCCTACTTGCCTACATTCCTGCCCGCACCTTTCCTTTTAAAAAGAAAAATAAAACCACACCAAACCAAAAAACACGAAAACTCTGCAGAAGTATTTTTAAAGTAAATGCAATTTGTTCATGTTTGCACAATGCTTGGAAGAACAGTGCCAGACTCAGAAGACTCACCCTTAAAGTGTGTTATTAAAGAAAGAGCTATGAAATTAGAGTAAATTTTTCTCCCTTTTCGATCTGCCATCTCCTTCTCCAGAGATAGACCAATGAACAAATTCTTGCCCGTTCTCCCAGAAATTTGGTGAGTTTATAGAAGCAGGTGAGCGCACATAATCATTGTACATTGTCAGCGAAGAGGAGACGACAAGGCAGCTTTGAACAGCATACCCTGTTTTTAAAACATACAAACATGTATGAAAAAGAACCTGAAATTATATGTATTTATATAGATCTAACTATATATATATAAATATATTTAACTATACATATAAATATATATGTATATATATGAAGGTAATGATAATCTCAAGGAATTATGGGTGTATTTTTTTCTTCTATTACTCATTTTATCATTTAAAAATGAATTAAAGAGGAATATATGTATGTGTGTATATATATATCTATGTATATAGATATATATGAGTAATGAATGGATGAATGCACGGACCCTGGGTCTCTGATATAAATGTGTTCTGAAGAGGGCGCAGGTCCCATCTGGAGGCCCAGAGCTCACATCAGAGAGTCTGCACAGACCACCTTCCATTTATTCCCTGAGACCTGCCATCCCATTATCCCCACTGCATGCTGATCAGCATTTGACCCTGCCCAGTAACCCCAGACTCCCCCAGGACCATGACCCAACAGGGATAAAGTTTCCACTCTCTTCCCAGCTTTCCCTGTGGTTTGTTTTGCTGCCTTCAAATCCCTCCATCAGTCTTGGGAAGAGTAACTCCCCTCTGTGCCTTATCAGTGAGTAAGAGTGAACCCTCTTTGTAGGGAATTCATTCACAAGTCCATTTCAAGACACTGAATCCCCGGGGTTCTTTGAATTGTCAAGCAGCCCCTTTGAGTGAGGGAGCAGGCCAGTCCCTGCCGTGGTGTGTGGAGCAGGGTCCTGGGGGGGTGAGGCAAGCTGACTCCCTGTGTGAGTGAAGTGTCGAATGCACCAGGGTTGTGAGCAGGGGCTGTTATTTAGGGGCTATGGCACCTAGAGCAGTTCAGCTCACTTTTTTGGGTCTCAGTTTTCTCATCTCTGAAGTGGGGGCAATATAGTACTTTCCTCATGATACTAATGTAACTTCATTCTCTGCTCATCCCTTCTGTATTATACAGTTTTTCCTGTGTGCACAGCTCTTTATTGGAACTTGTAGAGGCTCCAGACACCCGAACCTCTGCCTAGGACACCAAGTAGAATCTAAAAGAATGCTTTCCAGACACGAAAGCTTGAGGAGGGCAGGGGAGTCTTCCTGGAGGAAGGATGGGTGTGCTGAAGTGGCGGGGCTTGTGCTGAGAATAAAAGCTGGGGTGTTTCATGGCCTTCCATGTGTCAGACTTCACATGGTTCTCACAATAGCCTTAGAATCTGATTTTCACTAAGGGCAGGTGAGACTGAACTTATTTTCCAGCTGCCTTGAGTTGGACATTCAGTAGAGGGGAAAGTCCTAGACAAGACCTAACAATACTCAGAGCTCAGTCTGTCCTTCCTTTTCTGCTCCTATCCTGGGGAAGCATCCCTTTACCTGTAAGGCAGGGACAGCTTGAAATTTACCCCTAAGAGAACTTTTCCAGGGAGCCCTCCCTTCTACCTTTCCATGACTGCTGTCCACAGGGCTGGAAGGAGGAGATCTTTGAACAGAACAACCTCCCACCCTGACTGCCACCTGCAGACCAGAGATCTTAGGCAAGCCTCACTTTTCTCATCAACATAATGGGTATAATGGCAATACTCACCTTGCCAAGCTGCTGTGAGGATTCCAGATGGTGCAAAGCACCCACTTAATGCCTCACACATGCCGGAATGTCTGAGGCAGGGCTGGGTCCTCTGCCAGCAGGGCCCAGTGTCTGGAGTCAAGACCGTGTCCTCCTTATTAGAAATCCACACACCAGGTCCTCACTCATCTGGGGCCCACGTGTACCCCGGAGTCTGGGGAAATTTCATCCCTCGCTTTCGTCTTCCTGACCCTGACTGAGTGCCCCCACCCACCTACCACCCTTCCAGACCCAAAGGGCAGAGAAATGGGTCACGCCTAAGAGCAGAGGGAGAGAGAAGCTGTGATGGTAGAGGCCAGGAGAAGAGATGTGTCTGCAGATGCTAACGACAAAAATCAGGGGGACCCCAGCTGTTGTTTCTGAGTGATGCGGCCTTCTGGGTGACAAGGGCCAAGCCTGAAACCTGCTTGAGTACCTCCTTCCCCCAACTCTTTCCAAATCCAGAAGGCGAAGAAGGACTGGGTTTTCTTCCCTCCTGCCTCTCATCTGTAAAATTGAGACATTACAGTTCTAAAATGGGCCTTGAGCCTGTAGAAATTAATCCGGTCTGGCAGGAGGTCTGCAAATAAACATATTGTTTCGATTGGTGTTGACATTTGGATTGTGAGGAGGTTTGAAAATGGAACTGTAGTGGGGATTTTCCAGCCCATCCAAGTTTTTCCATGGAGAGATTCGACAAGTAAGCTGGTGATGGGTGGGTGCCCTGCAAGGCAGTGGTGGACCCTGAGCCAGTCTGGAGGCATCAGGGCTAAGGAGGCAGCTGGCTCTGTAAGGGTGCAGGTATTTTAGGAGCTAAGGCCCTCTGGGTGCTCTGGGGGCAACTGACCACTCCAGGAGTGACCTCATATATTTAGAGCACCCCTCCTTGTGCCTGGCATCGGATACATGCCATCTTATTGCGTCCTCACACCAGTGGTGAAGAGAATTGTATGAGAGTTGTTCGATGATCCCCATTTTACAGACTGGCACACCGAGGAACTGAGGTTAACAACTGGCCCAAGCCACACAGAAGTACGTGAGAACTTGAACTTAGTCCGCTTTGTCTCCTGATGCCCTATATCACCTCCTTTATGTCAAGAACTTTCTGGAAGGTTTTGTCACCAAGAGAATGGCTCGTTGTCCCAGGGAAAAGGCTAAACCTGCACTCAGTTGGCAGAGCATTTGATTGTTGAGATGGTCAGCTCCATCCCATTTCTGGGATTCTTGTGAACTGAAGTCCGCCCCACGCCTGCTCCATGTGCTAGAGCCGTCCTTCAATTCTGCACCCCTGCCCTCAGCACAGCCTACCCACTTAGATTCCAACAGGGAAGCAGCCTGGGTCTCTGTGGGAGGAGCAACCCAAGGAAAGCCCCCAAGCCCCCTACTCAGGGCAGAGGCACACACAGCTTTTAATGAACAAACGGTGCTGACTGAGTTGGGGGGACACCACATGTCAGGGATAAGCTCAGTGATTTCTGCACCTGGCAGCTTCTCTGTGTCCCCAGGCCTCATCTCCCAGCCTCTCTGCCTCATGCTGCTCATCTTACTTTAGAGTCATCCTCAGGAAACTTCCGTGGGCCCATAGTGCTGAGTGGTCATCTTCCCACATTTCCCAAGTCCGTGTCCTCTCCTGTCTCTCAGATAACTTTCACACCAGGTATCAAAGTTGGACCAGATGTGGCCAAGTCCTTGGGGCAAGACCTCAACACCACCTCAAAGCTGTGATGAAGGCTCCGAGCACCTCCACCTTCACTCCCTTTGCTGCCTGGGTGAACAGGAAGTGGGGGTTGCAAGATGGCAGCCAAGGTCCAGCCTCCTGCCGCTGGCCCAGGGCTGAGGTGACCCCATGACCGGCCAGGAAGCTATCTTGTCAGCTGCAGCCTTCTTCCCGTCTTTCTCTGCTTCCTCCCTCCCCTCCCTGGGGCTCTGGAGGTGACTAGCAGCCTACTTGGGGGAGCGCCCGCCCTTATCCGTTCCCACAGTTCCTGGGGCCAGGAGAAACCTAGTGTTTCTACCTTTACATGTCAGGGCTTCCTTTTCTCTGCCCCTGGCACCCCTAATCCTCATTGGGTTTGACTCTTCAACAATCCCCTTCTCATACTCAGAGGCTCGAAACCCTGACCAGGAATTTGGGGGCACTGGTACCGTTCTGGGAGCAAACGCCTGGGCTTGGATCCGTCAGGCTGTTTTGGTTTGTTGGCTGGCTTTGCTTTCAGGAGGTGTGAAGCTCGACTGGGTCTGACGTGCTGGAAACCAGGAAGGTTTGTGTTCATTTCAAGGTTCAGAAAATCACTGTGGTTTTGGGTCACGGTTGGGTTTGATTTTCCTGCTTGACGGCAGCCGGGGCCGAGTGGCCTCCAGCTAGGCCTCTGCACAGTCCCCTTGGGGTCTGAGTGAGAGACACTTGGGTGTGTCCTCTGGGTGGGCTGGTCTTGGGCCAAACCCATGGGGCGAGTGGCCCGAGGGAGGGGCATGGCATGGTTCTGGGGACATGGAGATGGAGAATTCACTCTCGCGTCAAATTTATCATGGAGCGCGCCTGGATGTGATTTTCATGGACACATGAGAGGTGATTTGGGGGGAAAGTCTGACGAGAGTGCCAGGCCGGAAGTCCAAGGGCCTCATGTGGTGTGAGCGAGTAGCCAGACCTCTGCTGGGGGGCCGGCATCTGCCACACACCCGCCGGGTGACTTGGGCCGGCAACGGAACTTCTCTGAAACTCTGGTTTCCTCGTGCCTCTTCCGAAGGCAGTGCTGAGCATTCAGAGGATGATGTTTGTGGACACTCACAGAGGCGCTCAGAAGAGACTGGTTTTCACGAGCTCCAGAGAGAAGGGGCTATGCCTCATTAACTGTGCTTCCCACGTTAGCGCGATGCCTGGCCCTGCTGCTCTTTGGATGAGACTTTCTCCAAGCCAGATGCCGACGGGCCTCATGGTTCTGACTGTCGTTTTAACGGCCAGTCTGTTGCCTTGACTGCAGCTCTGAGCTGGCGTCCTGAGCTGCCCAACGTGCCTGGAACCCACCCTCCTCCCTGGGTGCTGTGATCTTCCTGCAGCGGACACGAGCATTTTGTCACATCCCCAGCGTGCTCTCCACGCCCACCGAGGCCTGTCACCTCCTGCCTCTGGGCTGACTTGTTCCATTTCCATCTTCCCGGGGCTGGAGGAGACAGCTTTCCCAGTCACAGGAGGCTTTGGGTTTTCTATTTGGGGATCCGCCTGCAGGCGCTCAGGCACCCGAGAGAATGCCCATTCGGCTGGGTCTCCAGCGATGGTTTGAATCCTCAGTGCCATCTAACCTGTGAGGGTCTGCCTGGGAGCCTTGGATGTTTGTCTGTAAATAATGATATAGCCCTTGACCTACCTTGAACTTCTGTTCAGCACACTTACCGAATCCTCACGGCTGCCCTGGGAGCAGCTGGTGTTATAGCCCCAACCCCAGTTTCTAGATGAGGAAACAGAGGTTCAGAGAGGTTAAGGAACAGGCCCAAGTTCACACAGCTTGTAGTGACAGAGCTGGGACAAGGACAGGCCTCTGGCTCCAGGGGCAGCTATCGACTTCAAACACAGGGGCCGAATTGGAGTGGAGGGAAGCTGGTATCCAGAGGATTCCAAAGACTGACTTGTGACCCCTAATCTCAGGGGAGTACTTCCTCACCTGGAACAGGGGAGGGAGCACCCCCACTCTGCACCCCACCTTCTGCCCACAACCCTCTCTAGCCTTGGGAGATGGGAATGGCTGGCTGCTTTGTCAGCCCAGGTCTGTCTTCACAGCCTGTTCAGAAGGTGCCACCAGCCATGAAAGGTGAACTGTTCTGAGCAGGACGGCCTGGGGCGGCATGTTAACTGCCCACCGCCTGCTCAATCCCCGGGTCTGTTCTGCCGCCCGACCCGGCCAGTCTCAGGATGACAACCACACGGCCCTCCGGTCCAGCCCTCGCCTTCCTCCTTCTCTGGCAGAGGAATCCAGCCCGTCAATGCCCCAGTGTTCCGCCAGCGTCGCCCATGTCAGGGTCACTTTTGCCTCTTCAAATAGGATCTGCTGCGAGCGAGCCCCGTGGGGCCTGCAAGCCTCAGGTTCTCTGGGGCTGGAGCACAGAAGGCCTATTGTGGCTGATTCTCAAAGGCCCTGCCGTCTTTGATGAGACAGTCACGTTTGCAAACGTAAGGACACCATTTAACTTGTCCCTCAGCTGGGTGGGAATAACGTGGTGCAGGGAGACATCTGTCTCCCTTCTCTGCTTTCCCACATTTCTTCTGCTCCCTTCTTCCCTTTTCCTAGGCGACCCCCAAACCTGGCTGAGCCGTGTTCCTCAGAACCTCTTATCACATGCCCTTATCAGTAGCTCTTATCACGTGCTCATGACTGTTTCAGGCTCTCGACAGGCATCTCTCGTCGAAACGAGCCTGGCGCCTGGTCTTGGAGCTTCCGCTCCTGGCCCCCTGAGATCCTCACAGTGACCCGGATGACCTTGAAAAACACCCGTCTGGTCCCATTGGCCTCAGCTCCCTGCTGGGCAGTCCCTTCCCTGTCCCCTTGGATTGTCTGCGCTGGCCATCTGGCTCCCGCAGGCAGGCTCCCTGAGCCTTTGTGTGATGGTTGCCTCTGCCTGGAAGGCTCTTCCCGCAAATATTCATGGGGTTCCTTCATCTCCTCGAGGTTTTTCTGAGGTCATCTTCTCAACAAGACTTGTGCCCCCCATTTCAAATGGCAACCCACCTCCGACACTCCCGAATGCCTACCCCCACTTCCCATGCCTGATTTTTTCTCCTTACATTGCTCACTTTCTGACCCAGGTGGGCTCTCCTTAAAGCCAATGATGCTGAAGTTCAGGGCCCCCAAACCTAAATGGACGTTTATAAAATGTTGTTTGTTTTATTAGTGGAAAAACCCCAACTGTATAAGTTTCAGGCCCCCATGAAAACTTGAATCTGCTTACCTCTACATCTGACAACTTACTTCTTTTTGTTTATTGTATATCTGGGCTTACCATGAACAAATTAACTCCATGAGGTAAAGGTTTTGCCTTTCTTTTCTTTATTTAAACTGTTTTTTTTCTCTAGGATTCAGATAGTGCCTGTATACAGCAGGAACTCAATACATGTGGCTGTATGTATGTAGGTCAGTCCCAGGTTCCTGCCTCTTTCAGGGTTTCCTCCTCCTCTTAGGATGTAGATCAGCCCTGAAGGGCTCACCCTCTGTCAGTTCCCAGATGTGCCAAGATTTAGGCCCCAGGGCCTTTGCACATGCTGCTGTCTCTTCTCATTCAGGTCTCTCCTTGCATGCTGGTTCTCTGCTTCAGCTCAGCCTGGCCCTGGGGCTGTGCCCTCTGATAGGCCCTAGACTCATGTGTCATCAGTCCCATTGTTGGGTTCATACCGATTTCCCCCTGAGGACTGTGAGCTCCATGAGGGCAGGGCCCAGCTCAGCTTGGGGCTGCTGTCATCCCAGCCATAATGTTGGGCACACAGTGCTTTTCACTGACTCAGTAAATAGCTGCTGAGGAAATGAACTTAATAAAACACAGTCGGGGAAGATCAGGAATAAACACACAAAATCACAGCATCTATGGCCTGTTAGAGTTGAGAGAGGGTCTAGAGAGAATTTAGTCCACAGCTTGCAGACTGTGCTCCCCAGAGGCTGAGGTTCTGCTGGAGTTGCTCAGGTTGTGGCTGCCTGAGTGTGCAGTCAAAGCCTGTGCACATGTCTGTACAGGTGTATCACAGGTGTGCAGACGTGTATGTGCCCAGAACCCGTGCGAGTGCGTGTGTCTGGCCCTAAGAGTCGAGGATGCAGTGGGGGACTCAGGCAGGTGAAGGAGTAGCAAATGAATAGATCTCAGAACCCCTTCCCACTTTAAACAGCACAGTTCCACTTTTATCTGTTTCTGTATTAAAATTCTGCTTCTCACATTGTTGGAAAAGGAATAAGGCTTCCCACCAAAATCAAATTTGGAGACCGCTGATCTGCTCAAATCCCTCTTCCCTGTTTTTGGAGGCCCAGAGAGGTGGAGAGACTTGCCTAAGACCACAGAGCAAGTGGGCCACAGGGCGATGGCCCAAACCCCAGCCTCGCCTGTTCCCAGATGCCTGGCAGCCCATTCTGGTATGGGGAGGAGCTCGCTGCACAGTGAGTGTGACCTGGTGGCTTGGATGTCCTGTGACACGGGACACCTGTGGGGTCACCCAGTTTTCATTCCATCACATGAGTCAGGAATTGTCTTCCTTGCAGAAGATATGACTTCCCAGCTGTGTGCGTAAAAATCACAGCAGTGAATTACCGTGTCCCAAGGGAAAATCTTACACAGAAAACAGACTTGCTTTTTGAGTCCTTCAGTTGGTATTTAACCCCTTGTTCAAGCATATTATTTTCTTGGGGTGCTCCTTGCAGATACGCAGCAAAGACACTGAGGGTTTTAGGAAAATGTGGAGGCACTACACTTTAAAGGGAAACAATTTTGCTCATTAGTGATCATGGTGCATGCGTGCGCATGTGTGTATGAAAGAAAATTAAAAGAGCCACTTCTCGTATATCTGGATGGTGGAACAATACCTCCGGCTAACAGGATCTCTATGGGGGAAGAAGAACCATTATTTTTCACTTTCTAAAAATAAACCTTTAATTTGTACTCAGATTGCAAATACAATAAGTACTTCTAAAAAAGTAGAAAACACAAATATACAGGACATAGAAAGTGGACAGATGTCAATATTGTGCCCCCCTCCCCCACGACACAGTTAATATTTTCCAAACCTACCAGGGAGTGTCAGGTCCTATTCTAGGCACTGGATGGGCACTAGGAAACAAGCAGATGTCCTTTATACCCTCCTGGGACTCACCATTGAATGAGGAAGATGTATGAAATCATCACAGGATTATAACAGTTCCCTGTGCTTTGCATTAGAAAGGAGAGATCTGAAGACTTAACAGTAAGTCTGTCTTGCTTGTGGTCTCTTCAATGGCCTTGCTAAAGGGAATAGATCTCATTCATGCTGGGTTGTTAATGACAAGTAGCAGAGTGCTTCTTCCTGCATTAAAGCACAGGTCTAGTTTCCTCTATAGCTACAACAGCAAGACTAGAGAAGTTTCTCCCAAGGAGCAGGGTGAGAGTTGGGAGTGGGGCTCTGGTTCCTGAGACCCCAGACAGAACTTGTACCTTGTGTCCTCCTCTGCAGACAGGAAGGGAGAGGATCTGAGAGCCCAGCACACAGTGGGAGCTTTATCTGTGCTGGGTCTGACTACAGGCTGCTGGTGGCCGGCAGTGGAAGTGCAGAAGCGGTAGGGTCTTCCTAGCTGTGGACAGAGCCTTCTCCTCTCTGGTTCTTGGACTTGTCTCAGTGTCTTCTCTACTCTCTGCTTTCATTCTTCCCAGGCTCCCTTGTCCTTTGCAAGGAAGGGAAGGCTCCGGGCTGTTCTCCAGAAGGCCTTCCTCGCATGGTACTTGAGCTCCTATGGATCCCCTCCAGGAATCCCCTCTGTCGCCCTGTGGCTCAGTGGTCACGCAGACTCTGTGTCTGCTGCTCAGGAAGCTCTTTACCGGTTGGCGTAATTGATGCAAGGGGCCCAGGCTTTACCATCAGACAGACGTGAGTTCAAGCCCAGCTTAGAGACCTTGGCTTCTCTCAGTTCCCTGCCCTGGAAAATGTGGCCCAGGCAGTGCCTGGCAGGGTTGGCGGAACTAAAGCAGGTCCTAGATGAGCCTGGCACACGGTAGGCCTTTAATGCTTTCTCTTTCCTTGAGTGAGGAGAGATTTTTCTGGCAGCCTTGTTTGGGGCGTGCGATTCAATGAATTGGGAGCGGAGGAAGGGGGTGTATCGTTTGTCAGGGCTGCCCAAACGAAGGACAACAGACAGGAGACTTTAATAATAATTATTATAACAACAACAATGATGATGATGATGGTGACGATGACAGAAAGTTATTTGCTCACAGCTCTGGAGGGTGGAAGTCTGAGGTGAAAGTGTTACCAGGTGTCTTCCACGGGCTCTCTGCAGGCTGTCTTCTTGTTGGCTTTACCGGGTATTCCCTCCGTGTGTCTGTGTCCTAATTGCCTCTCCTTAAACGGATACTAGTCCTATGAGATTGGGATCCACCCAAATGACCCTCATTTTTTACCTTAGTTATTTCTTTAAAGGCCGGGTCTTTAAACACAGCCACTTTCTGAGTTGCTGGGCACATCAATGTCCACATATGAATTTTGCTGGAACACAGGTCAGCCCATTCCAGGAGCCCTGAGGGAAAGCAACTTTCCTGCCCATCGTTCATCACCATGGTTTCCTTGCTTTGCACTGTGAAGTTTTCTGAGCCTGAAGACTTTTCTCTCCAGATGGACCTGTCTGAAGGGCCGAGCCTCCTCTTACTGACTAGCTCCCAAGAAAGAACAGGGCGGAGTCTCAGCACAGGGACAGGCGGAGGCAGACACCTGGCCATGGCAGAGTGCTCCGTGTGTCCCCAGGGTTATAATGGCATGGGGACTGGTGCTGGGCCCAGCTGTTTCCTGCAGGGTCTCTTCAAACCTGCCTTTGCCACCTCTCAGGCTTCTAGATGCCAGTCTGGTTTCCGGCAAATGGGCTGCCAGGCCTGGGTGTGGGGCGTCAGGGAGCAGACACTGTTTTGATGACACAGGCAGATATCTGAGGGGAGCCTGTGGGGATGGCGTGAGTTTGAGGTTGAGCTTTTAGCGGCCACATGCTGCTTCTCTGTGACTCCCTTCCCACAGCCTGTGTCCACTCTCGGGGAAGACACACGAGGCATGCACAAGACCCAGGGATGGCACAGAGCTCTGCCGTCTCTGACAGGTCCAGTAACTGACGACTTTCTATGCTAAGGACGTCTCAGCCTTGAGTCTCTGTAACCACTTCCTTGGGTTGTGAAGCAGACAGCACTATGGGATCACAGGACAGAACATGTCTACCAGTCTCCATGGTGCTGGGAACAGACTGTGCCCAGTTACGATGCAGCTAAAGTCCTCACTGTTTATCTCATGACAGAGGAGCTTGGGGATGAGGCTTGGGGATGCAGACACTTCAGAAGTAATTGGAACATTCTGAAAGATGAGGATTAGCCAGCATGCTTTGGGGCTGAGAATATGGGGAGATAAAGCCACACACCAGCGGGAGTTGGATCTCTTGCTTGTGTGTTGGAGCCGAGAAACTTTAGAGTTTGTCCGAATAACCGTCTAATCAAAGCATTTTAATCTACATGGATGCATAGACGTATCAGGATTTCCTTTCTGATCAGATCTTGTATAAAAGAAAGCATATGTGTTCCGATGATTAGATAATAACAGCAAAACCATCTGTCATTTTCTCCTTTTTACTTTGGCCACCAGGAAGCTCTAGGTAAGGTTTACTGTTCTGTTGCTGTATCTTTTTGGATCTCTAGCTTCTGACACATTTCCCTTTCCTCTTAGTTAATATTTGCCACTTAAATTATGTCTAAGTATTAAAATTAGGTAGATATTATACATGTGTGAGTCACTTGGTATGAGACCTGGAATAGGATAGGTACTGAGGGCTGTGTGTGTGTGTGTGTGTGTGTGTGTGTGTGTGTGTGTGTGTTGGGGAGTACTACTCCTGACATTTATAAAAAGGGACACAGAATGCCAGCTTTCATGATTGGTAATATGATTTTCCTTCACAGCCCTTATCAAGTGCCCAGTGACTTTCAAATATGAATTCACCTAGTCTTCATAACTCTGGGAGATAGCTAGCATTGTCATCCCCATTTTGGAGATGAAGAAACTGAGGCAGATGACAATGGAGTAACTTGCTCTGAGTCAAGTCAGGCAAAGCCAATACCTGAAGGTGGGCCCCTGGCTCCAGAGCCCACGCTCCATGTCAGCACTTGAGGACTCCTCTATGCTGTCCCATAGTGGGGCCACCTGTGGCTGCTGGCAATGAGGCTGGTGCAGTGGAGGAACCGACTTTTACACTGAACTGAATTTCAATGGCAAGAGCCAGGTGTGGTCAGTGGCTGCTGGAGCCAACCAGGCAACTCTCAGCCAGCATGTTTTCCTGCTTCGTTTCCTTTGTGATGTTGGCGGAAAGATAATCTGCGTGACAGAGAATCGTAGGTTCCATTTTGCAATAAGTCTCAAGGGTCTTAAAAAAATTCCTTCTCCTCCCCTTTCTTCGCCTCCCTTTCCTTTTCTTTCATTTTCATAGACAACATTTTGAGAGCCCTTACAATTCTCAATTCTCCCCCAATCCTGGGACGTCCGGAGAATCCTTTTCCCTAATACACCCGTTTAACAGAAGAGGGACAGCACTCAGAGAAGGCGAGTGTCTTCTGGAGAAATGTGCAGCAATAAATGGCAGAGCCAGAGTTAGTGCTACAGGTTGTGACTGCAAACATTGAACTGTATTTCTCCAGATTATTTCTTTTTTGTTTATTTTGTTTATTTGCAAGGAAAATGTGCTACCTTCCTGATTCCTTGGGCCACAGGTCTGTCAGTTTCCTCCAAAGTAAAGTTTCTATTGCTGACTATAGTCAGCAGTTTGAAGGACAGAGGGAGGAGGACAGCGTGGGGCTGAGGTGGGTGGAGTGCTGGATCAGCATGGAGGCTGACAGCTGGCAGGGGAACACGCCTCACAGCCGAGCCTCAGTGGGGGTGGGGGGGGTCCTAGATGTCCCCAAATTGCGGCCCAGATCGCCCAGGGCCAACCCCACCCCAGCAAGGCAGGTCTGCTCTCCAGGAGCTTGGCCTCAGTTTCCTCACCTGTCGAATGGGAACAGGAGGATGAGCAGGACAGTGTCTGAGAACATGAGCAAGTCAGCAACTTGGTGGCTGCCTTTCTTGTCTCAGAGCCGGTCTCTGGGTGGAAGGTCCTGGAGCCCTCGCTGGGGAGAAGCGCTCTGGGCACAGGGCCGTCTCCACCGTGGGCGAAGGGAAGGAAAACAGCTTGTTAGCTGCGGGGTCGGGTGGGCGGCGGGCTGCCGTGCATGGCTGTCAGCTGAGATCATTGCCTTCTCCCTTCCAGCTGCCTGGGGATATTATGAAGTTGCAGAGACAGGGAGAGGAAGCTCAAGCTTGGGGGCCTCTTTGGGGGGCTGGGGAGGGGAACAGAGAAGGAGGACGTTAATGAAAAAAACATTCCTCGTTCAAGGTGACTGAAAGGGTTTGGGGCTGGTGGGGTCAGGGTCTGGCTTTGGCTGAAAACAAAGTCCCCCAGATGCAGAGGGGCCAGGGTGGGGAGGAGGACTGTGCAAGCCCTGCTGACTGAGCCTCTCAGGAGGGCCAATGCCCTGGGACCCCGAGCTCTGGGCAGACACCTGAGCTGGGGCAGCTGGGAGGTGCTGGGGCGGGAGAATCTGACAGGCTCTAGCTGTCCTATGTTCGGTCTTAATGTCTTTACAGATTCTACCCACCCCTCACCACCTGCTCTCAGACTGCCTGTGGGCAAGGGGTGCTGAGGGACGAAGCCACTGTGACCCAGAGGGGACATGCTGGGCTCAACCCGAGACATGGAAGGACCAGCCAAGATGGGAAGGCTGAACCGAGTTTCTTGGAGGTGACTTCTAACTCAACTCCAAACTCGGCCACTAAACGAGTTTTCTAGACTTGAGTGCACAAGACCCCACAGGCATCCTGTTGATGAGAGAGGACCAACCCCATGGAGCTGTCAGGCGGTCATTCTTGTTTCCAGCTGGGGAAACTGAGTTTCACAAAGCTAAAGACTCAATGCTATGGGGCTGAGATCAGACTTCTGATCTGCAGGAAGAAGCCCCTTGCATCTACATGCCCTCTCCCCACTTCCTTCTAGATCCTGGGAGAACTTCCCGAGGCCCAGAGACCTGGAGATAAAGCCCCAGCCTGGAGTGGAGAGGCAGAGTAGAGGGGAGACGAGTGCCTGGGATTTGTCCTCAGGCGGCTTTGACAACAAGCCAAGACCTCAGTTCTTAGAACGAAGGCCCCCGGGAAGAAACAGGAATAGATCAAGGCCACATGGCACCGAGAGCAGGCCCTGGATCTTGCTGGGACCTCTGTGCCTTCTTCAAGCCGGAGTTCCTCCTTGTGAAGGCCCTGCACCCCTGCAGAGGGAGAATAGGCTGCTTCTGGGAGCCTTAGGGCTCAGGCCCCACTTCAGGCTTTGGGAACCTGGTTTTCCCTGAGTACAGTGTTGATGGGCTCCGAAGACAAGTGCATCTCTTATCCCTGGAAGTCCCACCAGGCTGGAGACGGAGCCCTCCTCGCTGTTATACCATGTTTCTGGAGGCCCAGCTGCACTGGGGTGCTTCAGAAGGGGCCGAGGGCTGAGCTGGTTCACATGGGGTGCCCAGACTCTGGAAGACCCTGCTGGGCATTGGAAAGCCTTTCAGACACCAGGCAGTCTCAGCCGTTCGCATCGGCTCTGGCAGGACCCTTGGAAGCCATCTTCTTCAAGTAAGAAGCTCAGGCCCAGAGAGAATGGGGACGGGAGCAGCGCTGCTGACTCTCAGGCTCGGGAGCCTGTCAGGAGCGCCCCACCTGTCTTTCTAGACAGGAGTGCACAGGATGGGCTGCTCAGAGGTTCTGGAAGGAACCAGTGCCTGGAAACTGCAGGGATACCTCCCTGCATTGGGGTCAGTGGAGGCAGGAAGTCCGTCCTAAGTCTTGTGGGTTCAGGTTCGGCTCAAACAGAGATAGAGGCTCCCCCCGTCCTAAGCTCCCCGCCTTTCTCCTCCTGAGAAAGGCCTCCTGTCACCCCTGAAATGAAAGCTTCCTCACAGCAAGACTTACCATATCTCCAGGGGCGTCTTCTAGAGAAAAACAGACTATCTAGGAATATCCTCAAAAGAAACAGACCCCCAGGTGCTCTCAAGAACCAGCTGCTCCCAAATGGCAATGACACCCCCATTCTAACTGCCAGTTTCTGCCACGGAGGAAACATCACACACACCAAGCTCTTCCTCCTGGGTCATATGGAAGCCCCCCAGCAGCCCTGTGCTTGTCCTTGTCCTTGTCCACCTGACTTGCCCAGGTACACAGAGCTGGGAAGAGGCTGGAGAGATGCAGCCGATGGAACCAAGTCTGTCTGAGAGTCTCGCCCTCCTGCTTTTCTCAAACAGTGATCAAACTAGCGCTTTATAAAATCCTGCTTATTTGCATTCATTTTTGCCCACCTCAGACACAATGGTCCCCCCTCCCTTTTTTTCCTATTTTAAATTGAAGTTGCAAATTCCTAGCACCTTAAAAAAAACAAACCAAAAAAAAAAAAACAAAAAAAACACTCCACCAAAAACTAAACCCAAAATTGACCCTTGAAGTCCAGAGAGAGATGACAGGCCAGGACACCGCCTCCAAAGCACAGGACTCCCGTATTTCTGTTCAGAAGCAAAAAGGTTTTCTTTCCCCTTAGACAATGTGGTTCTAATATATATCAACAGAGCCAAAGAAAAGGCCTTTTTTTTTTTTTTTTTTAAAGAAGTTAACTTCATTTCAAGAAGTTGTGTGTTTCTCATTAGTAACGCTGTCTTTTGAAATCCAGCCGAGGGAGGCGATTCCAGTTGAAATCAAAACTGATATTCAAGGGTTTGACTCAAATGCCGCTCTGTCCCCATAGCTGCCTTGTTGGGGCTGATTGCTGCAGGGAGGGTCAGGCAGGGCTGGTGGGCAGCTCTCCTCTCCCCCACCCACGGTCCCACCTCCCCATGTCGGTGTCCCAGCGGCGGGGAGCGTGGCCGGCAGAGGCCCTTACAACCTGGCTGCTGCTCACCTGATGAAGGGGCTGAAGCTCAGGGCTTGTGGGGGCTGCAGCAGGATCCTCAGCCCCGTGACCTTGACGCTGGGGCTGTGTGAGGCCAAGGGCTCCAGCCACGATGGAAAGCCAGAGCCGAGCCCTTCTGACTCTGGATGGGGCACGATCCACGAGTCTCCAGAGGAACCAGACCACGCTCCCCGTTCTAGGTTTTTCAAACTGTTCTAAGTAGAACAGTCCCACTTTTGACTTTTGGGGGCCAGTTCCCATGTGTCTTCTCCGTGAGAACAGGCATCTTGGGGAGGGACCATTAGGAACATGGAAAAATCGTCCCCAGTCAATCCAGGGTGGTTCACTTCCTGGGCTACTCTCTCTGGACCAGTCACTTTCTTGATGGACAAAGAATCTCAGCTTTGGCCAAGGAAGGCCAGCAGTCTTCTCTTCTCTTCTCTTCTGTCCATGGACCCCCAATTGGATTTTTTTTCCCCTTAATAAAAAGCTGTCTTGTTCTTAGGAGAGCTGATATGGCCAAAGGGATTTGTTTCAAGGATGACAGAAAACAAAAGGATGGCTTCCTTCCCCCCTGCCCCCAGCCTCCTAATCAAATTTCCCCCATCCTTCAAGACCTAGCAATGGCCTTTCTTCCATGAAAAAACCTTTCTTCACCCGCCATCCCTCGGTGAGGCTCCGGCCTCTGAGTTCATAAGTCTGAATCACTCCCTTTACAATGAATTGGGGTGATAGCTTTTTTTTGTTGTTAAATCAAGCTGTCCCTTCTTGCTTAAATTATTGAACTTTCCAGACATCCACATATCTGTCTTGTCTCCTTAGCTAGGAGGTGATATCCTTAAGGATCTGAGCCTGTGTCTCTGGTTCTTTTTCACAGAGACACAGCAACAGAGTTTGCAAATGCCAATAGTGACAATTCAAATGACGATCACGACAGCTTTTCATTTTCCTTGCATTCTTCTCTGTCCCTTGAGTGGTAACTCCATTAGAAAAGTCTTCCCAAGAGATAAACAGAATAATTATGCAGTCCCTTCTTCAAGGTGCTCTGGTCCCAAGAGCTGTGACAGTTGGGTTTGTGGGGAAGCCACAGGCCCTTGGGCTGTGCTTTCTCATGCGCTTTGTTTAAACAATATATGAACATGCTGATAAATCTATTCAGTTCTCCATGGGAGATGGAGGAATGTCTCTTCTCCTTCCCTTCTTCGTAATTTGGGAACAGTCTGGGGAAACAGGAGGCAGTGTGTGGTCAAGCAGAGCTGATCAGATCTACCTGCATCCAAATCCCAGATTCTCTGACCCTCAACGTCCTCATCTGTCAAATGGGAATCTTTACGGCGCCTTCCTTGTGCATTCTCATCAGTAACACTGTACTTGCTACCATTTGTTAAGCTTTGCTGGGCCGGGTACTGTGCTGAGCATTCCCACCTTCTCCACCGCCACAGCTCTAGTGAGACAGAACTGACCCGTGACATGGTGTAGCTGAGGTGCGTGTTGATTTGACTCATTGATACAGTGCAAACTGATTAGCACCATAGGGTTATATGCTGAGCACTGGACACGGAAGTTAATGTGAGAGGCTCAAACACCAGCTATTCCAGGAGTCTTTCCTGCTTCCACCCCCGGGGTCAGCTCCCTGTGTGAGACGCTCCCTCCCCGCCCAGTTTGTGTCTGCCATGTGAGTGCTGGCATCAAACTTCTCCACTTGAACCTCCCAGAGCTCCGTCTGTGTCCATGATGGATCCAGGGCCTGCAGAGGTTCTTAAGCACTTGTTCCTGTCTCCCTTGGGTTCCTTTTCTGAATTAAATCAGAGCTCCCCTGCCTCCTGGGAAGCCCTGTATCAAGGACTTGCAGGAAAGGCCCCTGGCACTTGATGTTCATTCTCTGAATGTTTGAGTCATGTTGCAATCTCCCAGTTGCAGCCTATGAGATCCCCATGTCCTTGCTCCCACTGAGGACTTGCATTTGCACGGCCCCACCTGATGAGCGGTAGGGATGGATTACAATGGCGCCTCCCTGAGAAGCCTTCTTTGACTGGTGGAGAGGCAGAGACTTGCTCATTGTTGTGAATGCAGGCAAGGCCTTGCTCACTGGACCTTGGCTTCCCAGGGACTCACAGCAACTTTGACTTCCTAGCACCCGACACAGAGTTAGTGACTGGGAACCCAACTCCAGTCACTCCCTCCACTGTCTACAAAGTCTAGATCTCACTTGTCTCATTTACACAGATAATTTCTTTCTTAATGATTCATACAAATATTTGCTGAGCATCCAGTGTGGCACCAGGCCCCATGGTGGGTAGGGAGACTGGTTGCTACGTGCTGGGTGCCCTGGAGCTCTCAGTCCTGGTCGAAGGATTCATGGGCAAGTCCAAAATAAGACGAGGGGTTCGTGGGCCTCAGCCTTCACCAGACACTGCCTGCAAACCCCCACCCAAGCCGGCCTCTCATCTCCAAAAAGGATGAAAATGGGCTCTTGGTCCACAGAGGAGCATGGCTCCAGTACAGCACCTGAGTGCCCACAGGACAAGCAGAGACAGAGCTGTCCTGGTCCCCAGAGAGGGCTGACCTTTTGAACTCAGGGCCAAGGAGGATGCTATCCACCCAGAACCGGCTGGGGCCGCCAGCTGTGGGCTGGCACCACTGGAAGGTCCTAATTAGCTGACTTCCCCAGCCCCGTGGGCTGCAAACAGGCTGCCTTCACCTCTGCCCTGCCCCACCTCACTCCACTGAGCAGTTCAAGGTTCACCGTGGTGTCAGGGTGGGAACGGGAAACTGACCCCCGTCCCCCACTCCCATGTCATTAAATAAAACCATCCACTGATGGCCGGCTCCACCCTGAAGACTTTGGACTCCTTCCTCCCGGCCTGGTTCTGGTGGCCGCCTTGAGGGTAGGCTGTGGGTACAGACACCCAGCTTCAAACTCTGCCTCTACCATTTGATGAGCAGCTGTGTGATCCCGAGCTAGTGACTCACCCTCTCTGAGCTTCGGCTTCTTCAGTCAGGAGGACACTCACGTGCCTTTCCCTTGGTGGTTATGAGGATCCAATAAAGGCCTCTAAGGCAACTCTCCTCAGACTGCAGAGCCCATGGGAGGAGAGGCGGTGTCTGCTGCGCCTACTGCTATCTCTAGCCTCTTCTAGAGGTCCTGGACTGAGGAGGCGCGTCCTCGTTTCTTTCTTTAATCAGTGAGTATTGCTTGAAGGCCTCCTGTGTGCCAGGCCCTGAATGGCAGGATTTATTCCATCAGTCAGATACCTATTTGTTCTTCCACTTCAGAATGGATGAATTATGGGGAAAGGGACAAGCAAGGAGGACACTGTGCAGGGAACATGGGACCTGGGGACGGGATGCCAGGGAACAGCAGGAGTTCAGAATCCTGGAATCTGCGCTGCCCCTGGGAGCCCAGCACTCTCAGGAAGTGGGGACTAGCTCTGGCTTCCCTGTCCCCATCCATGTCCACACTTCCCAGCTCAGGGGCTGCTGAGTGGGCTGTGAGCTGTGAGCGGCCCACCTACTGCTCCTGCTGGCCACCCAGCTCTTCAAGCCTCTCGGAGAGGAAGGGATGATACTTGGTCCTTCTTCTATGCGGTGTGGACCAGTGTGAAACAAGAGAGAGGGTCGTGAAGAGGCTAGCCCAGTGCCCGGCCAGGAGAGGAGTCCATTGTGTCTGCTTCCTTTCCTCCTGCCAATGTGAGAGCAACTCCGTCAGCCCTAGTGACTCGAGGTCTGCATTTTCAGTTTCCCCAGGCACTCATGTCCCCGCTCAACTTTGAGAACCATGTTCCTACTGGGTGCGCTTGAGTTGGTCACGAGTTCTCGGCGCTTTTTCTTCGACTGTAAGTTGGGGTGATGTTAATAATAACCCTTCCCCTTGGCTCAAGTCAAAGAGAATGGCGCAATTCAGTCCAGGTAAAGACAAGGCAGTGGCGTATTCGAAAGCCCAGTGGAATAGACCGCGGGCTTTCTGCTGTTTTCCGGGCTGCAGCTCGCTGGGAGCAGATGGACCTACGAGTGAGGTGGGGGCCGGCGGGGTCATCTTCTTCATCCTGTGTCGCGTTTAAAAATAGAACAAGGGAGAGTTCGGTGTGGATGGGTAAAATGCCTCCTCCTGCATCTCCTTATTACGGGGTCTGTGGAGGAGAGGTCAGAAATCACGCCCCATCCTGCAGTTTACAGGACCTTTCCTTAATAAAGCTGAGGGCCGGGAGGCCACGCATTCCAGGGGACGTAATTAAAACCACCGAGGGTTATTTGGAATAACAGACCGTTTAGTCGGAAGCACTTGCCATGCTAATTCAAACAAGGTGATTACAGGCGATTAGAGAATCTAATGCCTTTAGTTTAAAACCAACCGGGAAGGGATGAGCCAGTGGCCTTTGCTCCTTCCTGTGTGGGGTGCAGGGGACTGAGCTGGGACTGAAATGTCGGGAGGGAACACCCCCTCCCCAAGATGCTCTCACAGTGCAAATTCTTTCCTGGGGCTAGAGGGATGGATACGCTTGGGGAAGGTCAGAAATGAACCCCTCTAGGTCTTGAAGAGACCGCTATAGGTGCACCCCACAAGAATTGAACTGCCTACCTCTGGAACATCCTGTGGCCTCTTGAGGGGAAGGCCCTGTACCCCTGCAAGGGGAGGATTACGGATGCACCCAGACCTACCTGATGTAAGATTTTACTTAGCACTTATTATGTGCCAAGCACCATGCTAAGCAGTTCAAACACATCTCATTTAATTCATTACGTCAGCACCATTTGTCCTCATTTGATTGATGAGTAGGGGATGCAGAGAGATGTCTACTGGTCCAGGCCACACTGCTGGAAGGTGCTCAAGCTGGGCCTTTTACCTAATTCCACCTGACTCTGAGGCCCACCCGTGACCTCACTATAGTGCTTTGTACTAAGCTGGCCAGGTGGGCACTAGTCCTGAGATTCCAGAACTCAGATTGCTGACTTGAGCTCAGAGACATAAGTAGCTTGCTGAAGATCATCAGCCAGGGAGCAACAGACCTGGGATTTGAACACACGCACACACACGTGATGTGTATATAATATGTACAGTGATTATATAATACATAGTATATAATATAACATGTAGGTGCATGTATTATATAAATGTATAATGCCTATCTATACCCCAATGCACTGCGTATGCATGTTCCATACACACATGCATATGGTATGTATGTATATGCTCACCATATATACATAGTCTATAAACAGCCATGTCAAGCAAGAACATTAAAATAAAGAGACAGGATAGAGACTGATGCAAGAGGAAGAAGTCTTTTCTGATGTCTGGAGATGAGCCTCTAGACCTGGGGAAGAGGTTGACTATGATTGTGGTTTTTCAACCCAAGCTGTGGTGAAAATATCTGGGATCTGGTTTTTCCTGAGAGAAGTTTTAAAGTGAGCTTAAGAAGGCACTGGTGGCCCCAGTGCTGTGACTCAGGGACCGAGTGCCCACCCCAGTGGGTCCGTTTCATGCATCCACCTAGTCTGCAGTGGGTGGTCTGGGGATTGTACCCCCTCTCTTCCTGGCTGTTTCTTCTTCTTCACCTCTGGTCCCTATACCCCTACCTGCCTCAATATTGTCCCCCATGAGCTGTGGACTAGAGTTCAAAATCCTTGATGGATGGTGGTCCTGCAGATGAACTGTCTCCACACAGGGCTGAGGTATAGAGGACACCGATCAGCCCTGGCCCTTAAAGAGAGCTTGACAAGAGACGGTCTGTAAGGAGCGACCCACAGTAAAAGGCTACCTGTGGGGTCAGAGTGGAGTTGAGAGATTTAGCAAATGAAAATAAAGGATGCCAGCTTTGATCTGAATTTCAGATAATCAATCAATCAGTTTTTTTGGAGAGGTATGTCTGCTACACAATCTGAGATACGCACATACTAGGATTATTTGCTCTTTATCAAAATTTAAAATTTCTGTACTTTTATTAGCATAAAGTCAGGAGAAGTTGTCAGGATCCATTGGCTCAGGCTGATGAATCTGATACCAGGGGTGCAGCCTGCCTCTCTCCTGGACCCCTCAACATTCCCCAAACTCCTCAGAGGGTTGACCTGTTCTTCCAGGAATATTTATGAGTACTGCTTCCCCCAACCCACTCCTTCGATGTGTTTGGTATCCCAAGACACTGTTTCAGGACCGTTTGAGCAAGAGGACACATTGGGAACTGGTCAGAGGTTCCTTTGAGGACATTCCTCAGCAGGAGACCCGGGAAGGAAGGAGGTGGGCACCGAAGGGAGAGGAATCAGCCCTGGGCTCACAGGGCATGGTGTCCCTGCGCTGTCTGGCTCCATCAGGCTTGGAATAAACCAGCGACCAGAGCAGGGATTACAGCTGTGTTGAGAGGAAAGTTCTTGCGGGAGAAGGTATGGCAGCTCAGAGATTCCCTTCCACCCTCATTCAGCTCTGCTTTCTAAAAGCAAGTCAGGTCCTTAGGGCCAGGCTCCCCTGCGTGGGAGGTGGGCTCATCTTCACTCCCGCAGAGGAGAGCAGGCAGAGGGTCCCCAGTGTTTAAGGGCCTCGGAGCTTTGCAAGGAAGGCGGTCTGGTCCCGAATTGTTGACTGCTGCCTCTTGATGGGCCACGGCTAGACAGATGCTCTCTTCTCTCTGCCTGAGGCTTAGAAGGTTATACAAGAAGCAGGCCAGTAACTCCTCCTCTAGATCCAGTCCTCCCTGTGGATCCAGCTCACCGGGGGTATTGAAAGAGCATAGATTGAAGTGGGAGTCCCAGCTCTGCCCCTTCCTAGTTGCAGCCTTGACTTTCCCATCTGGAAAATGGGGCTAATCACCTTTGCCCTGCTTGAGCCACAGGAGGACACTTCACACATAAGAACACATAAGAACCAAGTGATGTAAGGAGTTAAGACACTCCTAGGAGTGTCCTGTCTTCTTCAAGAACATACTCTCCCTTTTCCCTCTATGGATATGCACTTGTGGGACATATTATTGACTTTTCCAGTAGTGGTTCAAATAGAACAGTTGGGCTGCAAGCAACTCAGTTCTGTGGGGTCCCAGGCCCCCCTTCCTTGGGGGTGGCTGCAGCTACACCATCTTGGGTGCTTGCCACCATGTGGCTGCTCCATCTGGTGGGCAGATGGACCGTGCGGTGGAAGGACTCGTTCCTTCTCATTAAAGGATGGACTAGGAGTTGTCACAACACTGATCACCTTCTCTTGGCCACATCTTCGTGGCGTGGTCAAACCCAGATGTGAGGGAGGCTGGTAAATAGTCTTTATTTTGGGTGATTACTTGCTTAGTTAAAAAGCAAGGATTCTAATTACTATAGGAGAAAGGCAGAATGGATTTAGGGGACACCTGGCTGTCCCCGTCACAGATGTCAGTAGTTTTCTGCCCTTCGGTTCAGCTGACTGACGCTTATTGAGGCAAAGGGAATCAGTTCTTGTCCCTGACCTCAAGCTGTTCGTGGTCTGCTGAGAGACAGACATGAAAACAGCGAGCTCTAAATCTAGGCAACACAAGAACACGGGTTATCCCGGAGGACCTGGTGACATGCTCTTAGTGGCACTAGGAATGGGCAGTAGCAGCTGGACAAAAGGCTCCTGGTCGGATTTAATTCGAGTCTGAAAATGTGTGTAGAGTTTTGACTGTGGAGGAGACAGGTGTGCTTGGCTCCTGGAAAAGCATGAGCAGAGCGAAAGTTGTGGCGATGTGACATCTCATGACAGGCTAAGGAGACAATGAGCGTCTGACAGGGGTAGAGGACAGGGTGTGAGGAGCGCTGCGGTTGGTAAGGAACATTATGGTGGCGAGCTCCAAGGCAATGTAGCCACTCGGGAGCTATGGAGGACGCTTGAGCAGAGAAGACAGGGGACCCAAGCTGGTGGCACAGAAAGGACAGACTGGGAGGTGAGAGAGAGGAGAAGCCCCTGGTGGGCCGAGCTCCTGAGACACTCATCCCTGGCTCTGCAGTCTGAGTAGCTGTATGCTCCCTTAGTCGCTGCACCCCAGAGAGCAAGTGCTGGCTGGGCCACTTCACGCAATCTTGTTCAGGAGGAAGCAGAGCCGTGGGAATTGCGGGCTGTCCCTGGAGATCGCCACGGCGTGGCTGACCACAGGCAGCCGGGACGGCCAGCCAGAGTGACCAACCACACTAAGGGCTGGAGAATGCTGTCTGTTGTGCTAACTCTGCATGGACTGAAAGTCGGGGGGTTCCCTAAGAAAGGTTGGGGTGCTGTCACCACAAGGGGAAAATATAACTAGGCTGTTGAAAGCAGTGGGTGCTCAGAGCGGGGAAGCCACTTCTTCCTGAATGAAATCGTGTCTCACGGGGAGACTTGGCTGAGCCGAGGTGGTCTCCTGGGAAAGCCGGAATCCTGTTGCTCTGGGCCGGGGCTTGCTGCCCGCGCAGAGCTAGACGGACTCCAGGGCTTCTGTGTGAGGGTCTTCATGTAGATGTCGATAATAAACAGCAACATTTTCAATGATACCCAGCTATTAGAATGCCTGTCCTTGGGACTGGCGCTCAACACATGGCAGCTCTTACTGGAGATACTGCTCCAGGTGAGGCCACTTGAAGGGAAAAGTGGAAAAGCTTTGGTTCCTGGATGGGTGGAAGGAACCATCTTTCCATCTTTGTGTAGGTAAAATGTTTGAATGACCCTGGATCACCGGCTGTACCCACCATCGAGACTGTTTCTTTGGGATGGGGTAAGCAGGTCCCTCAGAGATCTTGAGCCTGGGCTTGTACCAACCCACTCATCAGGGGGCATTTCAAAGTCCCCTCAAGAAGTATATGGACAAGCAAGGCTCAGGATACCTAATTTACATAACTTCTTCTGGGATCCAGAACCATCCTTGGCTCCCACACTGGGCAGTATTCCCAGACTGACCCAGAGAGGACCTATGGTGGTGTTTTGTTGTGTTGTGTTTTTGAGCAGCCCCCAAAGGCCTAGAATTACTTATTCCCAAGTCTACCACATGCTTGAAATGTCCTTTCATAAAAAACTCATGCCTTCAGTTTTAGACTTTCATCCCTTTCAACATATATTCCTAGGAGGGGTTGAAGTCAAGCAGTTAATCAGTGTTGACACCTCTCTCTGACTGAAGGAGCTGAAAGGGGGAGGAGAGAGGGAGAGGAGGGAGCGTGGAATATGAAAGGAGGTAGTTCCGGGTCCTACCAATGGGACAAGTATTCGGACCGGAAGCTGGGGGTGCCTCCCCGTCATATTGCCCCAGAGGGCTGGCTAGGCACAAGCCCTTCTGCTAAGTGTAAAGAAAACGAGGTGGGCTTTGGAAATATCCAGGAGGGGAAGGAATACTGACTTTGCCACTTAAACACAGTGATCGGCTTAGGGTGAGTGACTTACCACTTAGAACTTCAGTTTCTTCATCTGTGAAATGGGGCTATTAATGCCTTCCTGAAGGGATTAGCACCAGAAGCTGTGAATTATATTTCAAGGACTTGCGCTTTGTCCTGCCAACACTGAGCAGAAAGCAGCTGGGCTGCCCTGGATAGTTCTATGTTCTCAGAGTAACACCCCCCTGGCCCCCCCAGGGACCCTTCAGTCATTTTAGACCCAGCCCCGACTTCAGAGACGGACTGTCAACCTCTCGAAGAGAGGCTTTTAGGGCGAGGTCCTGGCCTGGGCTGCACTGTAGAGTCCCCCCAAATCAGGAGGCATCTTGCACCCTCCTCTCCAAGGACCACATTTGCGTCTCAAGGAAGTTGGGTCCATGTTGGACTCAGACAATAGCAGCTTTGTTCTTCATTAAAGAATCTTAATTGACTGAAGAAGAAGAAAAAAAAATCTGAGCTCTTCCTTAAGAAGCTCATAATTTAATAGGTGAAATGTCAGGGAAAATCAATGCCAGGCTGTTTCCTGGCGGCCTCATTAAGCTGTCCATTAAGTAACTTTTATGTTTTGTTTATAGTTGCTCGTTTCCCCCCACCTCTTATTCCAGCCCCCCTTTTTTTCTTTCTTTTCTTTTCTCTCTCTCTCTCTCTTTTTTTTTTTTTAATAAAGGAGCATTTAAAAATTTATGATGTTAAAAAGGGACATGGGCTGAGAAACCAAGTTACGAGAAATTCGACTGGTCGTTGCTGGCGTGGCTGGGAAGATCTGGCCACCAAAGAAGATGTTCCAGAGCAGACTCTGCTCAGGGCTGGGCCCAGCAGGGCAGGCCTGGGGTCAGCACATTCTTAGTGTCTGGCTGATTTTAAGGGATTGTCTGAGGTAGAAAGGTCCTCACTTGTTGGGTGATAGTCAGAGAGGCCCTGGGGAGGCCCAAGGGGACAGGAGAGCAAGTGGGCCTTGCCACTTTCCTTTTTCCCTCCAGGAGAGAAACCCCAGGCCTCGCTGTCTGGCAGGACCTGCTGGGTCAAGAGCAGGCACATGCCCAGAATGGTCTTATTTGCGGTCTGGTGTGTGAGCAACACCCAAGGAAAGTCTTAGGAAGTAAGGCCTCTGGCACCAGCAGCTGGGGTCCTGCTTGTTTTCAGCCAGGCTCTGGCCATAAGCATGACCACTTGGGGGTCAGCCTGATATGAGAAATGACCCAGGCTCAAGAGGAAGCTGTCTCCAGCCTGGGAGTCTCTGGCTTCCATCAAGAAGTCAGTCTCTGAGTTCTCTTGATATGTTTGTGGTTCGCCCTGCTCCCTGTCCCCATCCTTCCATCCCTGGGATTCTGCTGCATCAGCTCATACGTCAGGGTCTGGACTTCTTCTAGGCTCTTAGGAGAGAAACGGTGTCCTTTGTAGAGAGTGAGGAAGGTCTCTCTGTCTCAGTGTGGGTTCCTCCAGAAGCTGAGCCAGAGACAAGTGGCCTATCTAGGAGCTGATCCCGGGAAGTCCCAGCAGAGGCCCTAGGAAGCCAAAGGGGAAGGAGAGGTAGGAGGTAAAGGGAGAAGTATCAAGCTTATTACCCCTGTGGGCATCTAGGGCTTAATTCTTCTGGGAAACAGCAGTGATGTTGCTCAGGGAAGGGCAGGCTCAGTGCTTCCCCTTCTCCAGCCTTCCTGCTGTGCTGGGCTAGGCTGGGCACAAGGAGACAGAATGGTGTTGGAGATGCAGCCTGGCCTCCAGGATTTCCTTCACAGGAAGATCCAGAAGTGGGAAGCTCGGCACTGGAGGCTGGCGTGACTGCTGGAGCCCGCGGGCTGGGGCCTGTCGCCCTGAGCTCCTTCTCTGCCTGGGCAGCCCAGAGCTCAGCCCTCAGACACTCCTCATCGTGTAAAATGGAGGCCGCCGTTCCTACCTGTGGCCTGTGCTGTGATGTCAGGTGTCCTGGTAAAGAGGTTGATCCCTTGTTGTGGACTGAAATGTGTCCCCTCGTCCCCTATCACATACACACTCTTCTGTTGCAGCCCTAACCGCCAGTGTGACTGTATTTGGAGACG
Source organism: Solenodon paradoxus (assembly GCA_004363575.1). NCBI lineage: Eukaryota > Metazoa > Chordata > Mammalia > Eulipotyphla > Solenodontidae > Solenodon > Solenodon paradoxus. The sequence goes on along the minus strand of RJWH01004738.1, from coordinate 51,906 downwards.
GGGCCTTAAGGTTAAGTGAGATTCTCAGATTCTGAGATTCTAGTGGGATTGGTGTCTCGTGGGGAGAGATACTAGACCAGACATTTCTCCCTCCTTCTTTCCCTCCCCTCCCCTCTCTCCCTTTTCTCCCACGGGCACAAAGGGAAGACCATGTGAGGACAAGGTGAGGTGATACCTGCAAGTCAAGGAGAGAGATCTTCCCAGACACCTCAGTCTTGGACGTCTAGTCTCCAGAGCTGTGAGGAAATGCTTTCTGCTGTTTAACTCTCCCAGTCTTGGCATTTTATGATGGCACCCTGGGCTGACTGTGACGCTCTTGAACTCTAGAACCAGACTTCGTGGGTTTGAATCCAGACTGGGGGACCCAGGGGAAATTTTGACTTATCGTCAATGTCCTCCTCTGTAAAATGGGGAGAATCCGAGACCTGCTCCCTGTCAGCTCTCGCTCTGCAGCTCAGAGGCTGAAAACATCACGCATCTGTGGGTCTCGTGAATGTACACGCCCCTCTCACACCACGCACGTGGAACAGCATCACATTCTCCAGCAGGAAGGTCCTGGCTTCTTCACGGACCAGTAGCAGAGTACCAGAGCAGTGGCTGGAAGCTGCCAGGAAGGTTATGCCCGAAACTGGTACTGAGACATTCTACTGCGTTCTAATGGCCAAAGCCAGAGTCCCATGCCAGCCCAGATTCAAGGGGAGGCCAGAGACACCACTTCCACTTGAGAGTTGTTGCAAAGGGGCCTTGCAGAGGGCAGCGATTCAGGGAGGCCGTTGACCCCACTCATAGGGCATCTGGGGGTCACACAGGCACCGTGTGACATGCTCAGCAGGGCTATGGTTTAAGAGGACGCTCTCCCACTCTTTGTGAACAAGCCAGGAAGGTGGCAAGCTAAGAGGTGCCCATGGTCTGGAGTCACTCGATAATTCCAAAACCATCACTCCTGCTGGCTCACATCTTCCCCTAAGAGAGTGAGCAAAAGTACACCTTTCTCTCTTCCTCCGTCTGTCTCTTGTGCACACAAGCACCCATGTGCTTTTTAAAGAATTATTTTTACTGCTTTATTGAGAGGAAGGAAGCAGCAGGATTGAAGGCAGGTAGGTAGACAGGCAAGAAGAGAGAGGAGGAGGAGGCCTTCATCCGTCTACTTAGCTGTTCATGCCAGTTGTTTACTGTGGTTCCAGGCTGTGGACCTGGGTCCTTGGATTTTGCATGGACTATGCCGTCCAGAGCTGCAGACTTAACTGCTAAGCCACCAGAGCACACCATTGAACACGTCCTTATGCACAGACCCACAGAGATACCTATACCTAGATACACACAGCTACCATGCGCCCCACCTGCCACCCACCCACACCACGAGCAGCACCCGCATGTGACTTCCCGCGTGTGACATAGGCATCAGGACACAATGCACATCCTAGCAGACGTGGCTGTCCCCACATACAACACACCCCGTATACACCACACTGCCCCTGGAAGTCCATGAAGCAACAAATGCACCTCCTGCTTAAGTAGACACCTGTACGAGGTCCCCACTGGGGCCCGGTCGATCTTGTGGTCATAACTCCTCATCTCCAGGAGGCCCTGTATCCTCTGGGCCTTTTGGGCAAGGCCTTTTCAAAGGTTGAGAAGACGGCAGTGGGTAGGATGGGTGGCTGCCATGACGACTCTCCTCATTTGGCCCCAGTGCCTCCTGGACCCTGAGAAACAGTAGAATCAGATTCCATGAATGACACCGGGCACCACAGGTACTTTGTAGATGCCCGGTAGGGCGACCAGGAGTCCTCACGGAGAGGTGGCCCTCCCAGCTCTTAGACCTGTGCTGCAGACTGATTGCAGCTAACCAGACCTGGCCGCCACCAGGTGCTTGCTAGCAAGGGGTTTGAGTGACAGGGAGGGCAAGAGGGCCCACTGACTTGTACACCCCACGGACTGTGTCACTGCTTCTAAGCTGTCAGACCCCCGTGTGCTGGGGAAGCCCCAGGTGTAAATATGGCGAGGCAGCAGGCTTCTGGCTCAGTCCTTCACCAATAATAGCATGTGACAGCCGGCAGGCAGACAAAGATGTCCCCTGCAGGTAGTGACTATGACTTGGGGGGAGCGAGTGACTGTTTCTTGGCTGTTCATCTCTTTGGGGTGGCTCTGCCTCAGATTCCAGCCCCCCCATGACCACTCTGGGTTTGGAGTCTGATGGGGCCATTCAGGAGGCTGAGACTGTTGTCTGTGGCCTGAGGCCAGCCTGGTGCTTCTGTGAAGTAAGCCCAGCGGAAAGACCCACAGAGTTGTGTCTCTGCCCACAGGGGGTGAAGCGAAACACTTGAGAGGAGGGAGCCTTCTGGGACAGGAGACAGAGGGATGGGGTGGGGCGTGGTAGCTGGGGCCACCCTGGGTAGGGCTTTGAGACAAGCCGGAGTTCTCTTTATGTCCTTGTTCCTGTTGTGGTGGGCGACAGGTCTGAGCCAGCTTGTGATTGTGCGGACCCTGGCATCAGCACACTGTGGCCTGTGGGCCAACCCCACCTACTGCCTGTTCTTGCAAATCAACATTGATTGGAACACAGCCAGCCCATTGGGTTGTGCGTTTTCTAAGATTCCTTTTGAGCTATGACCACAGAGAGGCAGGATGACCACATATACCATCGTAAACAGAACAGTACTTTTCCCCCATCTTCCCTGACCATCCCATGGCTTTAACAGAAATGTCAATTTTATCCCATATTTGATAAACCAGAGTTATCTTTCACATGGGACAAAAGGGCTAGTGGAGTTGTCCTGGGCCTAGTCTGTTGAGGGGGTCCAAAAGCAGCTGGCCCTTTTGCTCAGTACTAAGGACAGCTTTTGCTGGCACTGAGTGCAGCGGGCCATGGCCGCTACTGCTGTTCCCACCCGCCCCCCGACCCTGTGAGGAAATAGGAGCTGCACAGGAAGAGGATTCCCCACCATCCTCCACATGCCTGTTTTTTCAAAGGCAGCAGAATACCGCTATGTTGTTGAGCCTTGTGAAAGTACTACGGGGTTTATCTCTGACACTGTGGAGGTTATTAGGCATTTCTGGCACTGGGATGGTAAAAGAGGCATGTGTTTTTAGGCAGGACATTTAGAGCAGGGCTTATAGGGGCACCAAATTTTGTTTTCATCTAAGATGCCAAAATTCCTTGCACTGGCCCTGGCTGTTTGTCAAAGTCCCACTGGACCACACGTCCTTACTACATAATTGATGATTAGCATCGAATAGTACTTTCTTGTTGCTGGCCTGGCTGCTCTGCTCCTGCTTGGATTGCTCTACCTCCTCGCTTGCCCAGAATCCCATCCTGTTTTTGCCATCCCAATGTCCTGCTTTTGTCTCAAAGAAATATGGTCAGCCTACACAGAGGAGGAGTTGTGACAGAGGACTGACGGCCTACAAAGCTGAACTATATTTACTATCTGGCCTTTTACAGAAAAGGTTTGCCCCTTCCTGCTTTACTTTATGTCTGAGAATAACATAGGCTCTAGCATGAGAAAAACCTGGGATTGAGTGCCACTTTCTAGCTCCTTGGGTAGGTCATGTAACCTCTCCATGCCTCCGTTTTCCCATCTGTGGAGTGGGGATAACACACCTACCTCACAGGCTTGCACAGAGGACTATAGTCCAAGACCAGTGCTGGGCATTGCTCAGCAAATAGGAGTTTTAGTCCGTGTTCTGCTACAGGTTTCTTTAAATTGGTGTTTCCCCAGATGGCCTGTTATAAAAATCACTGACAGGAGAGCTTGACAAAAACGCACAGTTCTGGCACTCCCTGGTGGAGTAGAGGTTAAGTTGGCTGCCTCTAGTCAAGTGCAGTCCACACATATCCCAAGGGTCTCAGTTCATGATCCAGGACTGGGAGACAACCAAGATGAACAATTAAATTTAAAAAAAAAAAAAATGCTTCTTCCTCCTTACTCTTCCTGCCTATTTGCCTATTCCCCTTCAATCCTGCCTGCACCTTTCCTTAAAACAGCAACCACAAACAGCCCTGACCCTTCCCCTGGATTTGCTGAGCCAGCTAAGCAGATGCTGTGATGAGCATTTTAAGGCTCAGGGTTGGGCTGAGGGGGAGGGTGGGGCCAGAGCAGAGGTGGGTGTGACCAAGGCATTCTGCTTTGCTTGGGATTAAGGGCCCTACTTCCAATGCAATAGGGTCAGGAAAGTCCTGGCAAAGCAGGATAAACTGGTCATGCTGCACTGCCAATAAAATAACCGTCCAGTGAGGAGCCTGGCTGGCAGCAGCCTGGGCCCCAGCGTCCTGCTCAAGGCAAGTGACTTGCCCTAAGTCACACACTAGAGGCAGGTCTTTAGAATTCCATAGGGAACACTTCATAGGACATGTCCTGGTTTGTCTAGCCCCCATGGCATGTTTTCTCCATCCCCTTGTTATTTGTATTTCCATCATTTTGGGGTCTCACAACTCCTTTGCTCCTTTCCTGAGACTCTCAAGAGAGGATAAGCTAGCACTTTAGAATTTCATTAAGTAGCTTCTCCTTTGAAGAATGGAAGGAATAACTTTTTTTTTTTTTGGGGGGGTGGGGGGGGAGTAGGGTAGATATTTGTACAATTAGGTGTCAGGTACAGGAAGAAGACATCTGAACCCTCCCAAAGCAGTAACACCCATTCTTCCCAAGCTGGTCCCAGGAGCCTCAGGAAAGACTCAGGGACTGTCCTCTCACTCCTCGAAGGGAACCCTGGGGCCCAGACCGGCCTGGCCAGCATGTCTTCATTCCCCTGAGAATGGTGAAATCTTAGCTTTTGAGCCAGGAAGATTGTTTGGAAAAAATGAAACGCTCCCAGAGTCCCGATGGTCCCCAAACCTCATTTAAAAGGGATTATAGCAGCTGCTTGTAAATCCTGTTTCTATGGTGGGGCGGGGGTTTGGGGTGGGGGGTGTTACGAGCCGGGCTTGGGCAGGGGCTGGGGTGGGGGAGAGAAAGGAGGTCATTTCATTTCCTGGAGATGAAAGCCCAGGTTCTCCCAAAGGCGATGTCTGGGACTGGGCTCTCGGGCTCCACCTGGGGAGCTGGAGGGGACAGGAAAGATGCGCAGCCAGGGTTCTAGTCCCACCTCCACCATCAGTTTGGGCTCCATCAGCTCCTCTCTTTTTGTGACATGGGGCAGAGGTGGAAGTGGGGAAGAGGTTTGACATCTGCTAGGAACTGGGGTTAGAGGGAGGAATAGGTAAGGAAAGAGAAATTTAAGCAGACTTCACTGTTTCTCTTTACTGAGCCCCCTGCAGGAAAGCTCTGGAGAAGGAAGACTAGCCATCACAGAGTTTAGATGAATAGCTCTTTTGGATGAATGCTCATGGAAAGATCTGGAAAGCCTGTTTTTATGTGCTGGTGTTTCTAGGATGGTCAAGAATGGTCCAGACTAAATCTGGATCATGTGTAGAGGATGAATCACTCATGATATATGACCTGATTTGGGGCGACACATGGGGGGACTTAAGAGAATTGTTATGCATTTCTTTAAATGGGTCATGGAAAAAAATATTTCCAGCATCAACCCCTCGTTTTGAGGATATTACTACTTAGAACTTAGATTTGTATTGCTCCAGAGAGGCATTTATGTTAATAAGGGCTGACTGGCTTCAAGGGGGTGTTCAGGAGGCCCTGACTTCCAGGATCAGGAGACCAGCTGCAGAGTCCACCTCACAGGGGCCTGGCTCTGCATCCACTGCCAGCCCTTACATGTCAGGAGGTGAGGAAGCCCTTCACCCTACACCCAGTCGCTATCTCAGGAGGAGATAGGGAGAAGAAGTAAAGGAGGTTAGTATGAAGGCAGGGCCGACATGATTGACTGGAATGAGTTTGCAACAAGGCTTGATAAAACTCAGCTTTCCTTTCTCTCTTCTCACTCCCCACTTGCTTTCCTCCCTCTTTCCCTCTGCTCCCAGGCAGGCTCATCAATGAAGTTAGAGTCCTTTTAGAGAACTAACTGAGGCGTTCCTGGCAGCCTGCTCCCCGAAGAACATTAGTGCCAAGAGCGCATCCTCACACTCACAAATACTATGAATCACATAAAATCACACTTGGATCAGTTGCCCGGCATGGTCCTTCCTTGCACATTATATGTGCACATTGAAGGCTTGGAGAAGTCCAGCCTTTACAAAGCGAATACTTTCTCAAATGCTGTTGACTCTGGTGTGTTACCTTGTACAATACATGTCCACATCCAGCAAGATTGGTTCCTACATTTCCCAGTTTGGGAACTGCTGGACTGTGGTGATTTATGCATTGATGGTCAATACATTCAACCATCAGTGAGACAGCTGTCCCCCCAGGCCAACCTCTTCTGGGTGGGCAAGGCGACAGGCTCTTGTGCCAGAGGTTGGTGGCCATGATCTGTCTCCCCACCATCTCCTTCCCTGTCTCCACCAGGAGAAGTCAGAGTAACCTGCCAATGACGGGGTTGGGTGTTTAGAACTCCCCCTAGTTTCCAGATAATGCCTTCCCACTGCCCAGGCTTCCTCTGGCCTCTCTTACTGGGATTAGAAAGAGAACAAGGCCAGCAACAAAAATACAAAACACCAAACAACAAATACCCTAGACTGAACAATAGCCCGGACCACATCACAGGAGCCCTTTCTCTACTGGCCCCCTGCCTGTGCAGTCAGGATGTCTGGGTATGGCTCCCAGCTCCACCCCGTGTCGCAGCCAGCCTACTCTCTGGGGTCCTCGGTTTCCCCAACTCTTCCCTTCTTCTAGGCCACCCTCCTCGGGTGGTGAGAATGAGTGGGAGGCCAGGGCTAGCCTGACAGCGAAAACTCAGCCTGGAGGTGGCTGGAAGCTCTTTGCTTAAATATTTTAAAATATGAACAACCTGAACATCCTATCACCCACAATTCATAAAGTAGCATCAGTTCAGCTCTCCACAGTTGACCAGGCTGTTATAGTGTCATTCCAGAGAGGGGCCGCTGAGTTAATGGTGCTTCTCCACTCTGTCAGTGGGGAAACCGAGAGGAGAAGCAGGTTGCCCGAGGTCACACAGCACTGAACTTGAACCTAAGTTTCCTGATTTTAGATGGGGGCATTGCTGCGGCATGGTCCCTACCTTTGAGAGATTTTCGTTTCACTGAGAAAATCAGGCTTATTTCATTTCGTTTTCTGTTGTCAGTTTGTGTTTGGGGAATAAATTAATTGGCATGAGGTCTGTAGACTCACTCAAGACACCTGAATTTAGAGAAAGGAGGAATTCCTGTGGGTGGTTAAGTGAGGCTTCTTAGAGGAGGCAGATCCAGAGCGAGACCTTGACGGGTAATACACAAAACTAAAGAAAAGATATCTAGACCCACCCTGGTGGAGCAGGGGTTAGATCAACCACCTCCCAAGGAGCAAGCCACATACTCCTGGGTTTGAGTTCTGGGCCCAGGGGGAAACAAACAGTGTGAACAACTATATAATGAAATAAAGATGCTTCTTCCTACCTGCCTGCCTGCCTGCCTGCTCTTCTTCATTCCTGCCTGTACCTTTGCTTAAAAAAAAAAAAAAAATAGTCATCATAATTTTGGGTAAAATTCATTATTCAGCACTTTATAATCATGACATGTATAATATTGTTCAAGGATAAGCCATGTGAAATAATAGAATTGTTTTCTTTCTTGCATAATTTTGTGTTTTTTTTTTCCTGCAATGATTTGGCATTTATTAACTTGTTTATTGTGTTCATTGTTTTAGTTTCCCATATGCTTATCATTAATTTATCCCTAAACTCTGACAGAGCTTTCAAATTCCTCATAATATGAACTAACTATCTGTCAATCTGCTCCAGTTTTGATTTCTTAGAGACAGAAGTTCTGGAGCTCTTTCAGCTGCTCCAGTGGGGTCTCCAGTTGGCCACCATTGACGTTCTAGAAACTTCCTTATCCCATCTCCTATGCTGAATTCCAGGTCTCATCTTCTTGGTTTACTCCAGGATTGGCAAAACATTTTTAGGAAGGGATGGATTGTTTTCAGTTTGCTGGCCGTATGGTCTCTTTAATTCTGCCATTGTAGCATGAAAGCAGACATAGGCAATACCTAAATAAATAGCCATTGCTATGCTCCAATAAACTTCATTTACAAAAACAAGAGTTGGACTAAGTTGGGTTCACAGGCTAGGGTTTGACTTTTTTTGGTTTGCACCTTCATTTTAGTGGAACATACCCTCTAGTAGCTTCTTGAGAATGAATGCATGCATAGTTTCAAAAGAGTCTGCATGTTAGCATATCCTGTTGAAGTAGCTGTTAGGTCTGCTGCCTCCAAATTGGCTCAGTTCACATATATCTCAAGGACCCACATTTGAGTCCTCCTCCCCCTCCCACCCTCCACCCCCTTTTCCTCTTATGTTTGGTTTATTATCTATTTTTCATGTGAGAGGGTTTCTCAGATACTTGGTGATCTGTTGCTGTCTGTGTTAGAGTGAATCTCTATGGTATTGACTGGAAATCTGTGGGAATGCAGGGTTTGTGTGGATGATTGGAGAGCCCCAGAAACCTTTAGTTGGGAGTCCCCCAAATCAGTATTTTTGGGTTAGACTGACCAGATCTACCTTTTTAAATGAGACAGTACCATTTTTTCTTTTCATATTTCCTGCCCATCCCACTGTTTTAATATAAATATCAATTTTGTCTCATTTTAAGTCAACCAAGGCCATCTCTAACATGGGGCAAAAGGGGGAGTTGAGGTGCCCTGGGCCCAGTCTATTAAGGGGGCCCAAAGCAGCTGCCCCTTTTGCGCCATGTTAAAGACAGCCCTTGTCAGTACCGGCTGCAGTGGGCCAGAGCTGCAACTGCTGTTCCTGCCCCCGATGAGGAAACAGGGGACTGTTTCTTCAAAGGGAGAAAAACACCAATGTGCGGTCAAGCTGCAGGTGAATACTATGGGGGTTATCTCTGGCACTGTGGGGGTTACTGGATATTTCTGGCGCTAGAATGGTTAACGCAGCATGTGTTTTAGGCAGGATATGTAGACCGGGGCAGATAGGGATGCCAAATTTTGTTTTTGCCAAAATTCCTTGCCCTGGTCCTAGGGCTTGTATGAAGTCCTCAGGGATCACACATCATTACTATGCTATCACCAGTCGGCATCACATAGTATTTATTTGTTGCGGGCCTGGTTGCTTTGCTCTTGCTCAGATTGTTCTGCCTTCTCCCTTCCTCTTAGCTGGCAGCACGCAGCCCTGTCCCACTTTTGCCATCCCAATGTCCCGTTTTTGTCTCAAGGAAATATGGTCAGCCTACTTTGGGTCCTTTCATTGGCTAAAGGTCTCTATAAAGTCAGATTGTACAGTGTTTTAACTGGCTAGGAGGATGGGGTGGGTGAAGCTGGGCTCTCTGGGTCTGAGAGTTGAATGGGAAAAGACAGCCGGAGCGTCACTGTTCTGGCTGTGTAATTACACCTCATCCTTCTACTTACCTCCCCAGGTCTTCCCATTTCCATTTCTGCTGAGTATTGTCCCACCTTCAGCATATCCAGTACATCTAATTCTAGCTGGTGACTCGCATGGGCATCTTTTCTTCAGGGTCTCCCTCCTCTGGCTGTTGAGTTTCAGTTTCTCCAACTATGGTCAGTTTCACTCACCCGTCCACTTCCATCTTCTACCAGTTTGGTGACCTCTGCCCTTCAGTGGCATCTCTGCTTCTTACTCATTGTTTTGTTGTTTGGGTGGCATTTTAAGAAGGAATGAAGATAAACTCATGCATTTAAGTAGATGTTCTCCTTATTTGACTCGTCTGCTGCTGGGCTCCAGGAAGGCATGGGAGCTTGTCTGACTGTGGCGTTTGTCTCTATCCAAAGGGGCAGGACAAGTCTTGGACAAGAAGCCAGTCCAGGAGAGGGCATTTGGGGCCATGTGAAGGATTCAGAGGGTACAGGAGGAGGTTTACATTCTCAATCAAAGCAGCATATCTTGCAGTGAGTTTTGCTCACTTATTCAAACTCCTCGTGTTTACTGAGCACCTACTATGCACCTGGTGTTGTGCAAGACCTTGGAGAGACATATATGGACAAGAAAGACAAAGTCCCTGTTGCCTTAGATCTATGGTCTAAAGATGAGTTATCACAGTCAAAGAGGGAAAAAATTAGACACTAAAAAATTAGCCTACGGAACTGAAAAAGTGATAGTTAAAATGACACCTAATGATCAGCAGAGATCAAATTATTGTGTTGAGGAGGAGACTGGCTGCAGAGTTGAATATTCTGGTCAGAAGGAGAGCAAGTGCATGGTGTATCAGTCAGCTAATGCTGATAACAAATAACTCCTTAAGTTAGTGACTTAAAACAACATTGATTATGTTGCAGTTTGTCTGGGTCAGGAATCTGGACGTGACTCAGGTGGATCCTCTCTCTCAGGGTGTCTGCCAAGTTTCAGTCAGAGTGTCAGCTAGGGTTGTAGTCAGTTTAAAGTTTAACTGGGCATAGATCTGCTTCTAAGCTCACTTACCGGGACTTATGCAGGATTCATCGCCTCCCAGGCTGTTCAGCAGAGGGTCTCAGCTCCTCACAAGTGATTGGGCTGGTTGGTTCCTTGCTCTGCAGACCTCTCCACAGAGCAGCTCGAACCAAAGCAGGGAGCTTCTTCAGCGCAAGCAGGTGGGACAGCAAGACAGAAGCCACAGTCTATCGCGACCTAACTGGGAAGTGGCACACGTCACTTGCTGATCAGAAGTGGTGAGAAGGGAGTCTCTCACACACAAGGGAAAGGGGTTCTACAAGGGGATGGGCCCAGGAAGGAGCATTCCTTGGCCATAGGGAGTCATTTAGAAGCACCTTCCATATCTAGGATGGGATGTTGTGGTTTTGACTAGAGTAGTTCTACTCAACAGAGCTGGAAACACAAATGTGAGAGGGGAGAGTGGCGAGTGGAAAATTAGAAATGAAGGTTGTTGAGCCGGTGTCTTAGCTTGAGCTGCCTTAACAATACACCATGAACCAAATGTCTTAAAGAACAGACATTGGTTTCGCTCAGCTCTGGAGGCTGGGGCGTCCAAGATCAAGGTTCTGGTTGATTCAGTTCATGGTGAGAGCTGACTTCCTGGTTTTCAGATGTCTTTCTTTCATTGTGTCCTCATTGGCCAGGAGAGAGGGCGGGAGGGAGGGAAGGAGATTGAGAGGGACGAGCTCTCTGGTAGGTACTGTGATACGGGCACTAATCCCATCATGAGGGCCCCATCTCATGACATCATCTCAACTTAATTGCTTCACAAAGACCCGCGTCTCCAATTACTATCACATGGGATTTGGCGTTGACATATGCATTTGGGGGACAATTCTGTCCATTGTATCGGATGATGTACAGTGTTCAGACGTACAGTGTTTAGATCACTTGGGCTGCTTTGAGGGATTTAGAGAAACCAGACTTCAGGACAAATGAGCTAGCTGACGAGAAGTAAACCAAGGAAATCAGGAGGCAGCCAGTGAAGCTGAGAGAAGCTTGATGGAGGGTGGAGGCCTGTGGTCAAGGAAAGACAGTGATTTGAGGAGGAAGGTCCCGCCCACGCTTGGTTCAATGTCCTTATAGGTTGTCACCTGGTAATGACGTCCATGGCTCAAAAACCCTAAGAAGCAACTGTCTCCTGCCCCCTTTTTATAACTGAGAAAACCAAGGACCAGAACAGATTTCCATGGGGAGCAGAGCCTTCTGGGCCAACGGGTCACATCTAGCCCTAGTGTTCCCGAAGAGCAAATTTGGGTTCTGCTTCCCCTTTGCGTGAGATGTGGGCTGTGAGAGAGGCTGAGAGAGATGTAAAAACAGAGAAAAGTTTCTACATAAATCCCCGACAGGTCACAGGAGACCGCTTTTGGGGGTACTGGGGACACACAAGGGAAACAGGACCTGGTAGAAGGTCCCACTTTGGAGATGTGACTGGCTCTCCTTTCAGGGGTCCTGGTCACAAGTCCCAGTGCCCAGCCCGTGTTGCTGCAATCCTGGGACTCCAGTGAAGAGATTTCTAACAATGCATAACCACTAATGAGGCAACCCTGATGGAGGGCGTGGACCCCTCCAGCAACCCTCCTCCTGGTTGTGGCTTTGAAATCCCATCCAGCAGGACTGAGGCAGAGGGCACTGTGGCTCTGACTGACTGGAAGCCCCCTCCCCACCATGCTGGTATCCCAGGACCAGCCACGTATGGGATGCTCCCTGGATGGGGCTCAGCCCCACCCCGACCTCCAGCTCTTGGCTGCGTTGTTGTGAAGTTCACTTGCTTGGTGGGGGTTCATCTGTTCCCAGCGTCAGATCCCACCATGGGAACCTCCCTAGCTGGGGCCGCCTTGCCAAGTTGCACAAGCATTTACCACACGCAGGCAGGCAGGCCAGGAGCAGGGGGGAACTGTGCTCCCTTCTTCCCAGAAGGAGCAGGAGGAGGAGCCACTGTCATTCTGTGGTGTCTGGCAGGAGGCCCAGGCGACACCTCAGGACCCCTCCTCGCATCCCGTGGGCCCACCCGGCCTAGCCTTAGAGTAGCTGGGCGGCTGGGCTTGAGGATGTGCCACAGGAAAGCAGGTCCCTGTATGAAGGGCTCACCTCTGAATCTCGAAGGAGTAATGGGGGCGAGGGGTCTCCAGAGAGCCCATGAGAAGGGCTGCTCACTGAGATGTCACAGGATGTGCCCCTACCCTGTACTTCAGGCTGGCTGCCCTCTCGGCACCTGGAGGACCTGGGGTGAGACAGGGGCAGAAGTCAGGCTATGTGGGGAAGCTATGGGTGACCCCTATCCTTGTCACCTTCATGACTGCTATTGAGAGCAAGAGGGACATTAAGATGTGAGACATGACAAAAGAAGGATTGCAAACTTTTTGGGAGCTCATGTTTGGTGCCACAGAGAGGGTCCTCTTAGCACATACGACAAGAGGTCTTTTAGTCAAGGGGCCAGCAGCAGAAACTGCTTCAAAGTGTTTTCCTGGCAAAGAACTATGGAAGGTTCTGGCCTTCTGACAGATGCCCATATTTCTCAAGTGGTTGTGGGGGGAATGAAAGCATGATCATTATATATGAAAGACATAACCTGCAGGAGGACATTGAATCCTTCAAGAACTCTGTGAGCTGAGTTCTGTTAAGAGGTTCATCTCACACAGAGTGCACAGAGCCACAGAAATCCTAAGGGAGATTCTCAAGGTCACACTGACCATAAGTCTGAGCTGAGCTGGGCTTGGGCCCAAGGCTGTCTGCTTGCAGGGTCAGCTCTCAGTGTCCCCTCTCCTGCCTCTCTGAGGGCACCAGTCTCTCCATGGCCGTATCCTCAGGAGCTCCAGATCCTTCTCATCTCTGCGGTATTCCAGCACCCCTAAAATGCAGAGAAGGGTTCCTTCCTGAGAAAGAGGCAGCGGTTCTGCCTCTTTGTTCTGCCAGTGCTGGTGGTGGTGGGCTTTTTGCTTTTGTTTTAGAGTGGGAGGGAGGAAGGGAGGAAGGAGGGTGGGGGTGGAGGAGGAGGAACAGAGAAGAGGAAGAAGCATTTTTATTTAGTTGTTTATTTTGGTGCCCCACCTCTCCCTTCCCTCCTTGGGCCCTGGGTCCTTGGGTTTCATCTGGTCCACACCCCAGTCATCCCAGCGGCTAAGCCACAAGGGTGCACCTGATGGTGGTGTTTAAGTTGCTGACACTGCAGAGAGCTAAATCGAGACCTCTTCAGGTTTTTTTCCTTTTGACTTCAAAACAATTCACAAAATTGCCTCCATATTTTCTGGCACTCAAGGGACCGCAGGGGTGCACCCCCCTCCCTACTTTCATTTTCCTGAATGAACGTGGCTTGTTAGGCACGGGGCAGAATAAAGCCTAAAGTTCACAGGTGGTAGAGCCAGAAGGGCAGACATTCCTGGAACATACATCTCCCCTCATGTCCTTCCAGCAATTTCCATGTGTCTTCAGTCAGTCTAATCAGATCTTCCAGGGGAATTTTCTCAAAGAATCTAAGAACTCTGGCAGCTGAGGGATCAACTGCTGTGTGGGCAGCTTCTAAAGTGGTGCCCATGCCCTGGTATCTATGCACCAATTCACCCTAATGAAGCCCCAGTCCTGCTCTGAGTTCCTCTGTGGAGGGGCTGCATGGTGAGCAGCTGAGGGTGTGTGATCTCCAGCCAGCAGTCAGGAGAGGCTGCATCCTGCTAATACCCACGTGGAGGAGCCTGGAAGCGGATCCTACCCCAGTTAAGCGTTCAGATGACGGCAGCCCCGGACCACACCTTAACTGCAGCCTGCGAGGGCCCCTGAGCCAGAGGATGTGGGTCAGTCACAACTGAGTCTTGACCCTCGAACACTGTGAAAAAATAATGCTATTGCTGTCAGCCCTGTGTTGGGGGTAACTTGTTATACAGCAGTAGATAACTAACACAAGTCCAAACCCTCCATTTCCCACCTAAGACAATGAAGACCAGAGGGAGAAAATAAGTTGCCTGAGGTCATGAAGATAGTGACTGGGGATCCCAGCAGGGAATATAATTCAGGCTCATGTCCCTGGTGCTGTGCTCTGTCTGTCATGCTGGGGAGGGTGGGGGGATGTGGAAGCAACCCCATTCCATGATTTTCATTCGCACCAGGATCATCACCACAAACATGAGCCTTAGTTCCCTGATCTATAAAATGGAGCGAACACTAATTAAGTGGAAGGATTGCAAATACTGCACCCAGCAGTGCCTGCGCATAGTATGAGCGTGGCATAGAGAAGTCTTTCTGGAAGACACGCCTCACCTGACACTACCTGTCCGGAGCCTCTCAGGAAATCAGAACAGCAGGTCAAAGGGGACTCCTCCAAGTTATACATGTGTTTTGTAAATGGACAAAACAAAGGAACAGATGAAACGAAACCAACCCTGGAACATTTGCAACAGAACTGAAGTAACCAAAAGGGAATGGGGCGGGCGGGGGCACATGGTGGCGGAGCCCACTGGACAGTGGGGACAAATACTTGATGATGTGGTGGAGGGTAGGGTGTGTTGAAATACATCTAAGGAATGGGGACCTCTACTTAGGAGATTATTTTAATGTGTAGAATAATTACTACAATAAAAAGAATATCCCAACCAAGCAAAATTATACACATTTTAATCTTAAGTAAAACCATACAGGGACACCCCTGTTGATGCAGGGACAGGAGATTTTCTTGGTGTCTGGTTTTACCCACTGGAGTTCTCTTCCTCTTTCTGCATAAAGCTTGTCCATGATGAGACAGCTTCATTTCTGTAAAGTGAAGGGAAATGTTACTGGTTTTCTCTTGTGACCAGCACTGCTATAGAACTAGTCATACTTATGTCCTTGGTACCAGTTACAAGAGTTTCTCCTAGGTGTTTCCCAGGACTTAAATATTCAGGAGCCTAGACTCAAATGGTGAATGTTTTGGAGCATGGGCTTAAATGATGAATATTCTAGGTCCAGGTTTAAATGAAGATCCCAGCTCAGAGACTTAAACGTTGACTATTCAGGACCGTAGCCTCCAGTGACGAAAATTCACTATCTTTAGGTTTACATGTTGAGCATCCAGGCTCATAGGTGTAAATGTTGCGTTTCAGGAGAGAGCTCAGAGCAGCTGCTCTATCAGTAGGCCCGGCTGGGGACCTCTTCCTCGTGCTTGCCGGCTGAAGGGCTTGAAGCCCTCGGTTCTCCGAATGCACCAGTGGCAGCGCCCGCAGAACCTGGCTGAGGCTGGCTCCCAGCTGGCACTGCCCTTGCTTCCAGCTCGTCATGCTTCCTCTTTGGGTCCCTAGGGCCTTCCTCTTCAATCCTCTCCCAGTCTCCCCCGCCCCCCTCGCCCTGGGCCCCATATTTCGTCTAGCGCCTTGTTTTTTTTCCTCTCTGGCCAGAGTGTCAGCTTCTCGAGGACCGTGATAGCCTCACTCTTCCCATCCCTGTCCCCAGCTGGGCACAGAGCCTGGGATCCAGAGATGTTCAACACGTGTCTGTTAACTGAGCGGATGACTGCAGGGACTTGTTCAGACAGGATGCCTCCTCCCGGGAAGCACCCTGGCCCCACAGCCAGTAAAAGTAAAAGCTTCATCTGGTTTCCAAACCCCAGCCTCCTGTTTTCACCAGCAATAATCGCTGCGAACCCTGCCAGCAAAGGGCGGACCATTTGGGATGCATAAAGTGAAATGGAATCATGTGCAAGATCTTTGGGGAGAGCTATGCAGCTCATCCTGGGTCTGGGGGGCTAAGGGAACACGAGACAGGGCTGGAGGAGAACTGCGGTGGTGAGGGAGAAGGTATTCCTTTCCTTGCTTACCTTCTTCCATTTGAGAAACTGGGGGCTAGAGTTGACCCCGATGACCTAGGGAGCCCTCCCTTCCAGTGGGACTTTGCTGATGAAGCGTGATCTCTTGGGAAGCCCCACTGATGAGTGGACTTGAACATTGACCACTCATGACTGCTGGGGGTTCTGGGAGAATCCAATGGACCCTATCAGGGTTATTTGCCTACTGTTTATTCAGAAAATACTATCGCACTATTCATTTTCTCGGGTCACAAGTAAGATACACGCACATTGTAGAAAAGCTAGAAAAGTCAAAGAAAAAAATGAAATCGTTGATGTGCCTCCCATCCTCCAGAGACCTGACTGGTTCATACCTCCATGCTTCTTTCCTGCCTTTTCTCCTCCCCCTTGATCACTTACGAGAAGCTGCCGAGAGCTCGTGATTAAGAGGAATATGGGGTTTCACTGTATGATTTCACTCAGATGTGGAAGATAAAGAAACAAAGCTAACC
The DNA here is from genome assembly GCA_004363575.1 of Solenodon paradoxus. NCBI lineage: Eukaryota > Metazoa > Chordata > Mammalia > Eulipotyphla > Solenodontidae > Solenodon > Solenodon paradoxus. Next base: position 35,217 of record RJWH01004738.1, on the reverse strand, counting down.
GACAAACTCTTGGACTAAATGAGCAAAACAGTGGTTACCGGAAAGGCAGGGAAAGGGTGAGCTGGGTCAAAGGGGACAATCGAATGGCGGTGGGAGGACACTAGCCTTTTGGTGGTGACCGTACTGTGGTGGAGACAGGTGTGACTTAGAACGCTGCACACCTGAAGCCTAGGTCGTGAGTCAGTGGGACTTCAATAAAACATTGGAGAAAAATTAAAAGAATATATTTTGCAGACTAACAACCATCAGCCAAGTACTGCCTCTGCCTCTTGTTAGCTGACGACTTATGGTAAATTCCTTAACAACTCTAAGTCTGTTTTTCAGTGCGTAAAATGGGGCATGGGCCCCCCCAACCGTCTCCCTCTCAGAGCTACTGCAGTTGTGGTGAGTGCATGCATTTAAAGCGCCTAGTCCCTGGTAAGTAATTCATTATTAATTCGTTAATAAATGTTAGCCACCACAGCGTTAACCTCATTCAGTCATTCAACAAACATGCATTGGGCACTTGCTGTATTCCAAGCACTGGTTGAGGAGTTAGGTAGACAGAGTGGAACAAAACAAGTACATTGCCCATTCCCGGGTGGGGGACAAATATGGTACAAATATCATGCTAATGATATGCTAATATATGCTAATGATATGCTAACCACACACTGCCTTACAAACATAAAGAACAGGGCCCTCCGAGAAAGATGCACTTTGTTGGGTGGAAGCAAAGTGGGGAGACTCAGCTTGAGTGAGGCCGTGTTGAGTTGCTGACCACAGCCTCTGAATGGAGAGGACCAGCGCATAAGGTGGGGCAGGAGGGTCAGAGTATTCAGAGCCCTGTTAGTGTCCTTGAGTCTCAACACAATTCACATGTAAGATGAAGATAAATGACAGGCAAATGTGTTGAAACAGATCATGTGTGTCCACTATCCATGTCCAGCTGTTTCTTTAGTTAGCACGGGACCTAACTTTCACAAATAAGTTTTCTTGTAAGCAGCATTTAAAATGATCGCGTAGTAATCCACAGGATGGGTGAACGCATAATGATGGAGGCTTAGCTTTTCCCTCTGGGGCACTGCCCATGGCTGCTTGTCCTGCTCCTTGCAGCTTTCTGTGGGGACAGAACTCTGGGACATCCTTCCAGGCACAGAGGCCCCCATTAGACCAGAGGCAAGTGGGGTACAGAGCACCCTGCTGGGGCAGCCTCAGCCCAGGCTGAACTCCGATGTCATGGAAACTCAGCCGTAGCAGCTGGCTCTCACCGGAGCTGGCTGTGTCAGGCTGGCGTCCACCCCTTGACCGCAGCATGAAGCCAAAACCCTCCACCAGGACATCAAGGGCCCGGGAAGGCCTCTGGGCTTCATCCTCTGCCTTCTTGTTTCATCCCTTTGTTCTGTCCTTGCAGCTTCCACCCCCTCCTCTACCCCCATGGGATGGGTGAGCTGGGGAGGGGTCTCTGGCCTGTTACTAATTATTTCCAAATGCCACTTAAGATCAGGCAGGTCAGGGATGGACACCAGCTCTTCTCCCATGATCCAGGGGCTCCTCCTGCAGAAAAGCTCAGGAATCAGGGAGCAGGGGTGGGGTGAGGGAGGGTTTCCCTGGAAAGACAAGTCTTTAGGGGTGTCTAGAGGCAGGGATTGACATGGGACCTGGTGTGGGATAGTGGGAGGGCCCTGCCCCAGAAGAAATGTCTGGGGCACTGGAATTCATGTGCTCTTTACATACCTAGGGCCATTCTGGGAATGTGTGACCCAAAGGCACCGCTAAAGTAACAGCTTGATAAGGGTTGGTGTGAAGAAAAATATGAAACAGCCTTGGATTTAATAGCACAGAACATCAGAGGACACTTGGGAGCAGACATGGCTCTGTATTCTAGGGCACTTTTAGAAGAATGTACTGAGGTTCTGATTCTCTTGGGGAGGAAGCCAATCTTCATCTACCCCTTTAGGTCCCCATGGCTGGAAAATAAATGGCCCAAGAGAGATGGGCAAAAGAAGAGGAAGGAGAAACTTGACTACAGGTGCGTGAGGGCTCCTACACATAGAATAGTGGAATCTCTCATCCCATCACTCCAGTGAGTTGTGTAGTTTCTAGAAAGGAGGTGACGAATTTAGCGGGGGAAAACAGACAAGAGATGTTGGCAATTTGAGGAAAGAAGACTTTGGAAGTTCTGTCTTCATGGGCATCCAAAGCAGACCCTCTAAGACCTAGTCTCTTGCATCTTGGACCCCACCACCGAGATTTATTTCTTGTTTTCAGGGAGAGAGAGAATTGGGACAAAAACATCTTTTGTCCCTCATTTTTTCCAGTCCTCATCAGTCAGCCTGTCACTGAGCACAAAGACAGGGCGACCTGCTTAGGGGCCCCCCAGTTCTCTCCAGAAACTCCCTCCTCCTCCCACACACTTAGAGCTCTTATCTGAGTTAGAGGAATCCCAGCCCCTTTGTGTCTTTGCTTGGAGCCCTGTGTAAGCCCCTCATTGTACACGTGGTGAAACAGAAAGGTCCAGGGACCTGCCCACAACCACTGGCCTCCTTTGAACCCCAGTGGTCAGAATCTGCCCAGCGGTCATCCCGGGTCAGCCAGGCGTCACCTGTGTGACCCTCCTGATTCCCGAGCTCTCTGAATTTCAGTGTCTTCTGTGACTAAGGACAGATAAACTCATGCCACCGCATGGGCGTTGTCACTAAGCAGATGTGATCGTGGGTCTCCAGCCAGCAGTGAATGCTAACTCCCCACAAGTGTGCATCACACTTCAGGGAGGGAAAGCATTTTGCTTAAGGTCCCCAGATGGGAGTATGGGGGGGTCCTCGCTGAGTCCAAATGTGAATCCCACACATGACACTGTGTCTGTCCCCTTGGAGCCTTGCACCTCCTTGATGCCAAAAGAGCCCCTCTTTTGGGTTCAGGGTGTCACAGGCAGGCTGTGTGACTTTCAGCCTCTATCTTCTGACTTGTTACATCAAGCGAATGCTGTTTCTTTCCAAAAAGGACATTTTCTTCTCATCCGGAAGAGTCGCTGTCCCCAGCTGGCCCCAATTTGGGCAGAGAGACAATGACTTGATAACCCCTTTAGCTGGGGATGGAAGACGGGAGACCTAGGCTCTGCAAGAGCGGCTGACAATGACTAGGGGACCTTGAGTTTGAACCCAGCAGGAGGGAAATTGTGAGGGAGCGTTGTCGTGATATTGAGGTGGCCAGGATGAACGGTGAGACTCCAGTCTAGAATGCAGGACCTCACTCCCCTCAATGCCTGTCTTCGTATAAATGCTCTCATCTTCTCCAGTCACAAGTTTCACGAGGGCAGGGATTGTGGCTGGCTTGCTCACCCTTTTGCCTCTGCACAGGGCCGGGCACATAGTAGGTGCTCAGTAAAGAGCGGTTGGATCAATGAACCAATAGGACTGCAGTGGCAAGACCCCGCTGTCCTCAGCCCTGGCCTGAGAGCCTCATTAGTGAGAGGACAGTGGCAGCCGCAAACACTAGTGGCACACATGAGCATTCTGCAGTCACCACTCTGCTCCCAAACCCTCTGATGGCCTGTGGGCATTTGGCATGTGGAGGCGTCCACTGGGTCACGGCGTGCTTTCCCATGCACGAGGCTCCAGGGAATTGGGCATTGTCCTGCCCAGAAAGCTTCCACTTGGGTCATTAATAATAGTGCATTTTATTAAAGGAAAGCAGGCTTCAAAGAGCTGTGGGTTTATGGGAAGAGACTTGGATGGAAGTCATTATTCTTGCTGCCCCATCTCGCCCCTCAGTCTCTTCTCCTGTCTTCCCTTCAGCCCATGCTTGATTTCCTGCCTGTGATTTCTTCTGTTGGCTCGGGCTGGGGGTGGGGGGGGGCAGCCTATTGTGTCCGTGGCGGGAAGGATGGGCGAACTCTGGTCCCCCAGAGGCGGCAGACCTGGTGGGGTGGGGAGGGAGGGCTCTGAGAGGGGCTGGGTGTGTGAGCTGAATGAGAGGGTGCTGGTGAGGATGTCACCTCCGGTCAGGTGAAGAAAGGGCTCCTGGTTTGTAAAAAAACTTGAGAAAGCCAGAATCCTTTTGGTGCCCCGCTACATCATAGAAATAATAACAACGGCAGCGACTCCTACAGCTCAACGAAGTCCTCACCACGTCCCAGCTCTGTGAGGGGCAGACGTGTGGTTTCATAGCTTCTTCACAGCAGCTGCCCCCATCTCGCAGATGGGGAGACAGAGGCTCCAGTACTCTGCCATGTGTCCAGCTGACATCGCTCCTCTGTGTGACCGGAGTCACTTCTCAGAACTTCTGTCTCCTCCTCTCTAAAGAGGAAAGGTGACCTCAGTGTATCCGGTGCTCAGTATGCATGGCAGATACGCTGCTGTGAGTTTGGGGCTGTCAGAGAAGGCTGAGCGGTCTGCTCAGCGGCCTATTTCTGCAGCAAGACTCCTGGGTCAGAAGAGAACTCTTGGAAGGGAGGTGTCTCCCCAAGCAGGTGCAGATACATGATAGACCACCTAAGACCCCTGGAGATAGCTGAGCATACAGAGAGATAGAGAGAGAGAGAGAGAGAGAGAGAGAGAGAGAGAGAGAGAGAGAGAGAGAGAGAGAGAGAGAGATATCGAGGAGAGAGAGAGAACTCTTGTCTGGGATTGGACGGTGTCTCCTGATGCCCAAAGACAAAGCGAAACCCAGAAACCCATCTACTGGTATTACACCCCAGACTCTGCCTAGAGGAAGGGCCAGAGACCCTCAGAGATGCAAGGCCTCCGAAGGTGTTGGTTGGCAGGAGAGAGACCTGCAGTCCCCCTGGTTAAACCCAAATTATGATTGTCTAGCTCAATTTCAGGGGCGAGAAAGATCCCCCAGCGCTGGCCTTGTGCTCATTCTGGGATTTATGGGAGCTGGAGCATTGTGAGTGTTAAGCAAACACACTCTCTCAAGTTCAATCACCGAGGGAAGCTGGATGGGAACTATTAAACAGAGCAGTCTCGCAGCTGGAAAAATAAATCCACGGGCTGAAGCATCACCCAGCAGCGGGCGGGAGCTGGGCCCTTGATCCATGAAGGTAGGGGGAACCCTTCTGCTCTGTTATAAAAGGGAGCCCCAGGGGGCCATCTGGCTCAGGTCTCATCTTGAAATGTCAAGGTCATGGATGGTCAGACGCAGACAGGCTCTTGGAAATGAGTAAGAATAGCAGTTGTCCTGATTAATGACTGTCCCCCCTGGTGCCTTCTGAATATTCTATAGTCTTTCAAATAACCCTGCAAGGTTACTTAGCTTACTCATTTAGCACTCTTTAATTTGTTCTTTCCTGGGGCAGGCCCATTTTATAGGCGGACAAACCAAGCCCAGCTGATCTGTCCAAGACCACAGCTAGCAAGCAGCAAAGTCAAGACTTAAACCCCTGAGCCTGGGGAGGTGCTGTGGGTGCTTCTAACAGGGCAGTACCTGGCTGTGGTCACAAAGTCCCCCCCATGGGTTGGGGATAAGGGACCAGGGCCAGCAGAAGGGACTTCTTCTAGGCTGTAAGCTGGGAATGCAGTCTTGATCTTCCTAGCAGCCTTTTCCTTTGTAGGTAATTCGCAAGCCCTAAAACTACCCCTCAGGGAACTGAGGTGAGGTGGGCAGGTGTTTCCCAGAGGATGAACTGGCCCCTGGGTGGTCGATGGGCAGCTCCTGATGCGTTGCCTTTGTGTCCTTTTTGCTGCGTTCGTGTGTCACCTCTTTCACTGGTGACACGCGTTCCTTTTCCTCTGGGGTCTTCTCTGTCAGCCTGATTGTAGAGGAGAGACTCACCCCACACTTCGCCTGACCTTTGCAGCGGCTCGCGGATCACACCGTGGCTGTTCTCTGTGGGGCCCACTGTTACTGCCAGCAGAGGGTGGCACCTAACACACGTCCACAGTAGAGACGTGACGCCGTCTCCCGTCAGGAGGAACTTCAGGCAGCCGACGTCTCTAGGTTTGGTGAAGGGTTTCATCAGATCTCCGGTCTGTAGCATTCTCGCCGCGCTGCAGAGCTAGTGTTTGTGACTTTGGGCTTGCTTTCTGCCTTAGGGTGGGGAGATGGCTGGGGTGGCTTTTGTATCATGAATCATGTATCATGCCTTTAAAAGCAAGGATGACAAATTGTTCTTTCTGTTAACCTGGCTTTTTTCAGGGAGAGAAAAACTCCCAAAAGACACCAGCACACACGCACACACACACATGTATGTACATATACATATATATGTGTGTGTAAAATTCATATATATATATATATATATTCCCCCTGCCCTCAGGCTTTCTATCTGAATCTCTCTCTCTCTCTCTCTCTCTCTCTCTCTCTCTCTCTCTCTCTCTCTCTCTCTCTCTCTCTCTCTCTCTCTCTCTCTCTCTCTCTCTCTCTCTCTCTCTCTCTCTCTCTCTCTCTCTCTCTCTCTCTCTCTCTCTCTCTCTCTCTCTCTCTCTCTCTCTCTCTCTCTCTCTCTCTCTCTCTCGCCCCCCTCTCTGCCCCCATCTATCCACTCAATCATATTTCTACTCTATCTAAATTAAAGTTGCCAGGTATAAAACTCCTCATTTTTGACATGACTAGTGGTATTCGCTCCATTTGTATTTATTATTTATTTTTAAAGAGAGGAAGGAAGGGAGAGATGGAAGATGCATTTAAGGAAGACAGAAGAGAAAGAAACACCTTTCTTTATTCAGTTGTTCACTTTGATTTTTTCACCTCGGCCCCCAAACTCAGGACTCCCCGTGGTCCTCACACCGGCGTATCAGCCTCCTGCGCCCCAAGCTCATGCCAAATCCCTGCCCCGTGTCTCCAACCAGGAACCCGGGTCCATGGCTTTCACAGTCTGTCTTAGTTGCCTGAGTCACAGAGAGGGGGCGCCCTTTCGGAAATGAAGGCTTGTGGGATTGTGTACAGAGAGGAATGTGGTGACGGCATGGGGCTGAAAGTGCAGGAGGTGCTGTCTTTAGAGATCTTTTAAAATGGGATCGCATTGTTTTTCTATGCCTTCACAACAAATGACCACACACACTTAGCATCTGTGGTTTCTGTGGGTCGGGAGTCTGCGCACAGACTAAACTCCCTGTTCAGGCTGCAATCCATGTGCTGGCTGGGGGCTGCGGTCTCATCAGCAGCTTGGCGGAGGAACTTGCAAACACACTCAAGTTGTTGGCAGAATTCATCTTGTGGTTGTAGGACTGTGGTCCCCATCTTCTTGCTGGCTGTCATTTGATGGTGTCAGCTTCTGGAGGACACCCACATTCCCTTACAAGGGTGTGGCAGTTCACATCTTCAAAGCCTGCAAGGGTCTTTTTATAATGAAATGTAATCATGTAAGTGACATTTCTTCACAGTTGTCACATTCCATCCGCTGGAATCAAGTCATGGGTTCTGTTCCATTCTCAAGGAGAGGGGACGGTAAAAGGATATGATTCATGTGTGGGGGGCGGGGTCACCCTAGGGTGTGTTCACCAGAAGGATCATTTCTCAAGTGTGTCTTGGTGAAGATTTGGTTGGGGACAAAGGGGTAAATTTGATAACCTTCAAGGCTACCATGCTTGTCAACGGACCCACTAGCATGTCATTCAGGGCCTCAAAGGGTTGGGTTCGAGTGGGCATCTAAATAAGGGACCACAGCTCCCTGCCTGATTTCCTTGATGCCAAACCTGGTTTGCAAGCCTTGGGTTGACTGATAAGCTCCGCTCCCACCCTGGAAGACCTTCTCTGCAGATCTAGAAGTCGGCTGGGACCCAGAGGGTGACCGCAAGTGTCAGGGCTTGGGTTTGGATCTCTGAAGCCTGAGCGTGCGCCATAATGGGGTGCGCAAGCAGCTGTCCTGCATCCCCAGCCTTTTAAGCTCCCACCATGACCTGCCAACCAGGCAGCTGCCAAGCATGAGGAGAGGAAGACTTAGAAGAATTGGGCAAATTCCGTTCCTGCACTCTGCTGGCTGTGGTCCTGATGGTGGTGTCTGGGTCCTGTCTGCTCCTGCAGCTCTGGCCTCTTACACTGCGCCCTGCCTTCGCCCCACCAGCCCTCCCCTTAGCCTTTCCCTTTACCATCCTTCAGTCTGGTCTTCTTGTGCTCCTGAGTCAGCACATTCATGTCTGGATTCATGCATTACATATTGACTACACACTTAGGAAGCACCAGGCACAGGCGAAGTACAAGGAATTCTTAGCAGTGAACAACATGGAAAAACAGGTCTCTGCCTTCTTGGGACAATAGGAATATGCACAGGTAGATATAGAATAAATTGTCCGGTGGTGAGAAGTGCAATTGCAGGGAGCAGAAAAATCATGTGCAAAGGTCCTGAAGCAGAAATGCACTTAATGCATTTGGGAAGCCAAAGGAGGCACTGTTACTGGAATAAGTCAAGGAAGTAAAGAGAGGTAAGTGGAGGCTTCTAGGTCATGGAAAGAACATTATGTGATGACAAAGTCTACCTTTCTCTACTTGATATGCTACCCCATCATCTCCTGAGAACAAATCACCAGGAGATGTAGCTGGCGTATCTATTACCTATCAGTTGTGTGATTTGGGGCATGAAACTTGAATTCATTGAGCCTCTGTTGTTTTATTTAATCTGAAAATAAGGATGATGATGATAATACTGATATCAAAGAGATGTTCTTCAGTCATTCGACAAAGAGTATTTGTTGTGTTTATTGTGTTGAGTTCCTCCTTGGTGCCAGGCCCTGGACCACATGCTGAGAAAGACAGAGCACAGTGATAGCTGAAGAAAGGGAGAACAAGTGCATGAGCAAACACATAAAATATTCACAGCTTGTGACATACAACCCAGTGGGAAACCAATATGGCGCTGCTGGAGTGGTAACAAGTGGGACTTAATTGGCTTATATTAGATGGCATGTCTGAAAAGAGGACATTAAAGCCAAGTCTCAAAAAGAAAATAAGTCAATTATTCAAAGTTGAGGAAAGGAGAGTTTCAATGACACAGGTTTATGAAACATCACTCTTGTCACATCAGTGCCATTGGTGGCTGTGGTTTTTACTGGATTCAAGGTCAGGGAGATAACGAGAAAAGAAACCTCAGGTCCAACGGCATCTGGTCACCACAGACCTTCCATACTGGGTTAAGGAGATTGAGTTTTAGCTTGTGAGCAGGGGAAGAGGACAATGATTTGGATTATTGAATCATCACTCTGGCTGCTGTTGGGACAGGGCTGGGTGTTCCAAGGAGGAGCACTGACTTTTGTGGCCAGTGAATGTTCCCCCAACACTGTTATGTCCCTGTGATTCCCCCTCAGTCCCTCTCCTTCACCACTTGAAATGCTCAGATTCTGGGAGGAGATAGAATAAGAGCACCTGTTGTGATAACTCACATGGGGGCAGCACCTCACAATTTGTAGCATGCCTCCACTTCCCCTCTCACAGAACAGCTAAGGGAGGGGAGCTGAATAATGTGCTCTCCCCATTACTTTCTCAGGTTCACATTGAGAAATTGAGTCCCAGAGATGTGAGAGATTTGCTAAATGATCTTGCGTTAGGAGGGTTTGACCTCAGTCAACGAATCCAGAGAGCCTTTTCCTCTCCCTGTTTGTGTGTATTGGGGGAGGGGAGTGGGTATGATGGAGACCACTCCGCAAGGGAGACACCCTTGTAGTTAACAAGTCACCTTGGGCACCTTGTGGTGCCAATCCACTTGCCAACCAGAGGACGAGTCACCTCTCCCCCATGGTATGACAAAGACACTCTTCTCTCTGGGTTATGTCAGATTCAAGACAGAGAGGAATTCAGCGAGTTTATGAGTTCACATGACAAGGGACACAGGCTCATAAATGTGCTCCTTTTGGTCCTCTGAAAAACTATGATCCTCAGCGTCTCTCCTCTTGCATTTTTTTCTACACTCGTCTTTTGGCCATTAATCTGCTGGCTATATGAATTTTCTCAGGCTCCTGGGATCTGCTACTCTTCAGCATCCTGTCCTTTCTAGGGGCTTCACTAGGACAGGAAGCTCATCCACTTATTCCTTTTCCATCTACCCATAAATCCATCCACCCATCCATCCACCTACTCATCCATCCAACCACCCAGCCACCTACGCACCCAGCATCCATCCATCAAACCATCCATGCATCATTCATCCATCCTTCCATTCATCCACCCCAGCCATTCATCCACACATCCAACCACCACCCATCTACCTACCCATCCATCATCCATCCATCATTCCATCCATCCACTCACCCATGTATCATTCTATCCATCCATCATTCCATCCACCCATCCATCCATCCATCCATCCACACACATGCATCCACCCACCCATCCACCTACCCATTATTAATGTCATTACTGTCTTCTAAATGTGATAGATAGACAAGTGGTGGCCCTGACCTGACAGGCCCTGGATGTTGGGAGAAGTCTGGTTGCATGAAGAGAAGAGAAAGCACAAGAAAGGTGTTGGTAGACGTGGTGACAATAATTATGTAAGCAGAGACTTGGGACATTCCACCTTGGGTTCGATATCCTTAGGAAATACTGGAACTGGACAGGAAGGAACTTGCTTCAGATGGTGAAGGGAGAGGTATCAGAACCTTCTGGATTTGATGTGATGTCAGGGGCGTCTTACCTGAGCTGGAAACCTTTTCTCTCAGGGAGAGGACTTGGATTTATAGAAGCCCCAGTGCCTCTGAGGACTGGCCTTTGGAAATGCCCCCTAACAGGCCTTCTGCGTCACCAGCCACCCCGCCTCCCACCCACCCCGAGTGGTCCTTCTAGAGCACAAATCTGACCACGTCCCTCTCTTGCTCAACAACTTTCTGTGGCTCCCCACTCTCTTTAGAATAAAGTCTAAGATCTTTTTGTTGTTTCACCTTGTCTCTTCAGTCTCCTCGCTCCAGCTCATCACTCTAGATACAGCCCTTTGCTTCCTACGCTGCGCTGGTCTGTCAGCTCTCTGGGAAGACGACAACGCCCCGGTTTATAGCAATGGCTAATGTTTGTGGAGTAAATACTCCTACCACGGCCAGTTTCAAGCTACCCCCCTGACATCACTGAAAGCCAGCCGGGCTGGGGAGAGAGGCAGAGGATGGCTTCCTACAAACCCTGGCCCCTGTCTCTAGCCCGGGCAGTGCAGCATCCAAGCTCAGAGAGCTGCACTTCCAGACGCCCCCAGCGACTGTTTTCTAAGCCTCATCTTCCCTTCTCGAAAAAGGGCAGTGGGTTGCTACCTCCTGCAGAGGACCATGATGAGCACGAGTGAGAGGCTGCAACAGTGAGCTCCTGGTAAGTGTTTCATGCACATTATCCATCACCATCCACCTAAAAAATGCCCCCCCTTTTCACTCCTGTTCAAAGCCACCTCCTTCCCAGAGCCTTGGGCAATTTCTCCCTTGAACTAAGTCATTCATTTTACTCACCACAACACATTGCTCACACCTTTCTTTGCCAATGATAGCATTTTCCCTCATAATATGATGGTTGGGTCTGCCATCCCCCACCCAATGCCCTGTGCTTGGTCCTTGCTGCCTTCCCAGTGCGGTGGGGTGGAGCCTGACTACCTTCTGCAGCAGTTCATCCTTCAGGGGGGCTGGCGAGCCCCTACACAAAGATAGGGAGGGACATGCATAGCACCAGTAGGAGGAAGCGGGAGAGTGGCTCGTGGCATCTGTCGACTGGACTGAAGGATGCACCTCCATGACCAGTGAGGACATCCAGCCAGGTGTACCCCCCTAGAGAGCCAGGTGTACCCCCCCTAGAGAGCCAGGTGTACCCCTTCTAGAGAGACAGGTGGTCCTTGTTCCAGTTGCACGTGGCTGAGGTCACAGCCGTCCCAGCTCAGGGAAGGAGCCGGCTCCCAGGGCCTGGCTCGTTGGTGAGGGCAAAGCTGGCAGGCTGCTTATTAGAGAGAAGCCACACAGGCTGCGACCCAACGGAAAAATAAATCCATGTCCTGCCAGACATGCCTGGTTCCAGGCTGGGTGAGTTAATAAAGTGACTCTGAGGTGGTTTGGAGCTGCTGTGAAGGGCTGGGGAGGAATGTTCTCATTTCTCGTAAAACCTTAATCAGTGTTACTCACTTCGAGTGATTACGAGGGCTTAAAATAGCCACCAGCAGTGAGCTTTAAGGACACATCTGAGGCCATTTTGTTTTGTTTTTCTAGGCCGCAGCTGGGTCTGTGAGGGAACACACAGCTGGCTCTTTCCTGGACCCACAGCGACATGAGCTCACTGAGGGCAGGGACAGGACTGGCACCCAACTGGGTGTCCCTGCCTGGCTCAGTGGCCAGACGCAGGTGCCTTTGTTGGCTGCCCCTGACGGGATGAGGGGGCTCATCGGCTCGACTCCAATCTCTGCCTCGTGGCGCTTTCTCTAACTCTTCTTCTCGTTTATTTTTCTATCTGTTGCCCCACAAAAACGTAAGTCTTCTGTTCACTGTTATATTCCCAGTGCCTTGAACAGAGCTTGGCATGTGGTAGGAGCTGATTGGAGGGGTGGGTGGAATGGGCACCATCTCCCAAAGATGGTCTTCTCGGGTACGAACCAGAGTCACTAACCACTGATTGACTGACCCTCTGACCCAGCTCCTCAGAGAGGCCTGAGACCTGCTTCCAACCAAGGTGTTCACTCCACAGCTTCCTCCCCAGGCACATCCAAGGCTCCCTTTCCCCCTTCACCATACCTTGAAGAAACATCTGAGAAAGGGATCCCAGGCAGTCATTGACACTGTAGTATGAATTTTAGGATGTGTGTCACCTCTCTAGGGTATTTGTGGCAGTTTACAGACTCATAAAGGCAGCACTGGCTTTCCAACCTCTGTAAATTCATCTTGGGTGTGATAAGAAGGGAGAGGTTTGGTCCCAGCCCTGCCTGAGGGAGTTGGTATGTCACAAGTAAGAAAGCAGGGTTTAGAGTCAGGTTACCTTGATTCAAATCTGAGCTTTGCTGCTTCGTTGCCTTCTGACTTCATGTTTTCTTATCAGAACAGGGGCGTCCACAGGATTTATCTCCCTAAGGTGTTGTGAAAACAGAGATGGCACATGGAGATATGGAGGGGTGCCCATTAAATGGTGGCCCTTGGGGTTCTGGGAGATGGGGTGTTAGGCATATTCCTTTCCCTCACTGAGCCTCAGTTTCACCCCAGGAAGCATATGCTCCTTTGGTAAAGGGTTCTGGCTGTGGATTTTCTCTGGCTTGAGGTGATTTCCTACACCTGCCATTTTGGGCTTTGTGACCTTGGGCGAAAGTTTTGCCTTCTCTGATCCCTGTTTTCTCGCCCATACAATGGGAGGGTACATCCCTGTCACTAATGACAGGCAAGGTCTTAACTGTACAGCATTAATAGAGGATAAGCAAAAGCCCTGAGGCACCGCAGAACGAAGTGTGTTTGGGCAGAGGATTTGGTTTGTTTGGAGTGGAGGGTCTATTGAACGGGTTGATGGGAGAGAAAGCAGGAGCCTGAGCAGCATCAGGCTCTCCTCCAGGCCAGTGATTACCCAGCAGAGCAGGGGCAAGTTTGTCCTGCCCCCACACATCCCGGGGACACTTGATAATGTCTGGAGGCATTCTTGACGTTTCGTAACTGGAAACAGTACTATTGGCATCTAGTAGGTAGTGGCAAGAGATGATGCTAACACCGTCCAGTGCCCAGGGCCCCCACAGCAAAGTGCATCCAGGCAAATGTCAAGAATGCTGAGGTTGGGAAACTTGGATTCTGTGAGTGATATAAAAAGTTTTGAAAGCTGCTATTTTCAGAGGTCATAACAGCAAGTGAAGTCCTTCTTTACCAGATAAACTTCTGCCTCTTTGTTTCACCAACACAGGCCTCAACCCAACCTAGGCATCACGGTGGGTGCTGCTGGCTGGGTGGATGGGGCTGTGTCTTTGAGAATTCAAGGGGCATTCAAGGCCTTCACTTCATGACTCCCCCAGGGCGCACTCAGCCAATGATGAGCCCTTCCTCTCTCAGCAGCTCCTGTCCACGCTCTTTGACTGGGCAGGGGTTCAAGAGAAGACACTCCCGTGGTGAGAACACAGGCCATGGGGAACACTCTACCCCAGGAGGAGGGCCCTGGGGCTCTGGAGCCAGGCTGTCTGGGTTCAAATACCAGTTCAGCCCTTGTTGCCTGTGTGAGCTCTGGCAAGGACTTGGCCTCTCAGTGCCCTGGTTTCCCGTCTGGGAATCCTGCCTACTTGTAGGACTGTTGTCAGGACGAGATGAAATGGTGAAGAGTGTAGGTGAAGATCCTGGCATGTATGGCGCGCCCTGGTGGAGGAGGAGTTGGGCGCAGTTCACAGACATCCCAAGGTCCCGGGGTTCACATCCCTGGGTCAATGGGAACAACCAAGATGCACAACTAGGTAAAATAAATAAAGGGCTTCCTCCTCTCTCTTCCTAACTGCCTCTGCTTGCTTTCATTCCTACCTGCACCTTTCTTTAAGAAAAAAAAAATTGAAAATATCCTGATTGTCAAACTGACCTGAATATCAGGCCCGGCTCTGCCACTCACTGAGTGATTTTAGGTCCATCACTTCACTTTCCAGACCTCAGTTTCCTCATTTATAAATTGGGGTATATTTCAGTAGCTACCTCATTGCGTTGTTCTGAGGATGCCCTAAGACAAGCGCCGGGCCCAGGGCCTGGTGCACAGTGAGTCCCGAGCACATGCCACTTGTCACCTCTTACAGAGGAGCCATTCTGAGTCAGGTCTTAGCAGGCAGCCTGACACACGGGAAGTGCTCTGGGGCTGGTAATTCCTTCCACCCGTGCCCAGATCAGACAAGCCTCCGGGGGAGCCTTGCCCCTGCTGGGACCTTTCTGCCTATGCAGCCTGCCCGTTGTCCTACCCTCAGTGAAATCTCTGGTGAGGGGGCACCACCTAGGTCAGGCCCCTGGAGCACAGTGAGTCTGCAGCTTTCAATTTCTGCGCCCGCGCAGCCCCCCTTCCTTCCTGAGCCCATTCCATCCCCATTAGCTTCCTGGCTACCCAAGCTCTTCCTCTTCCCCTTTGAAATCCCTGCCACTTGTCCCGGGTCCCTTCAGACGCTGCACAAAGGCCTCTTGGATTCCAGCATCAACCCCAGAGGCCCACTCAGTAATTCAATTATGGTGGGAGGGCTTTCTCCTTTCTCCCCTCACCCCCCTTCCTCTCCCTTCCTTCCTTTCTTTCTTTTTTAGATCAAAAACGAATAGACAGACATCATGACCCTCTGAAGATGCTGCGACTGAAAATTCCCTTCTGGGCTCCAGCCCCTTAGGACTGAAATGCAAAACTGTTCTCCCCTCAGAACACGTGTGTGTGGCATTTGATGTGTGTTCTTTGTTTGGGTTTCTTTCTCATGCCTCTCATCTGATGCTGGGACTCATCTAAGTTTCCTACCAGAGAACCATAGCTGAGCCCTTCGTCTGCCCAGTGAGCCTTGGCCCTCCAGGGGCTGGACCAGGAGAGGTTATCTTCAAGCTGGACTTGCTCCGTGGAGGAGCTTGATTTGGTTTTTGCAGATTTCATCCACATGCCACCTGTGGATGGGGTCATGCCAGAGGATGAGCAAGAGCAATGATCCGGCCAAGCCCAGGTCTCATCCCAGGCCTGGCCTTCTGTCCTCCATGATGGAGACAGGTCCCCAACTCATAGATTGAAATTCCATCTGCAATTCAGCAGATGTGGGCCCAGTACTCTCCAGGTTCCCAGCTTCTGCCATGGCGTGGGGATGGAAACAAGCAAAACTATGTCTGGACCTCCAGGAATTTGAGAAGATGGTCTCAAGAGCCCTTTCTGACTCTGACATGCTGAAAGCAGCTAAGAGATGCTCAAGAGAGAGACTCAAGCTGGTTTAGAGAGGAGCCACCGGGAAACCAGGTAGGAACAGAAGACTTTCTTTCCTTTTTAGTGTTTTCCTTTGGGTGAGGGAAACAAATAGTGTTAGAGGCAAAAGGACTCTGAGTATTCAGCTGTTCCAATTCCTCTCCAATGCAAGAAGTTCCTCAAAAAACATGGAGGGTGGGTGTGCACTGGTGGCCTAACAGATAAGGCCACCAGATGGAGTCCACATGCATCCCAAGGACTCAGGTTTGAGTTCGGGGGCCTGGAGCGGGGAAATGGTAAGGAACAACCAAGATGCACAATTGAATAAGATAAAATACATCTTCCTGCCTGCTTGCCTACTTACCTTCATTCCTACCTGCATCGTTCCTTTAAAATGAGCGATAACAAAAACCATGGAAGACAAATGCTCTTGTCACCTTGCCCCGTAGGGGACAGCACAGAGCCCAGGGGGAGAGCTGTGCCTCTCTGCATAGACCCCACCACTCATCCCACTTCTGCCTCCAGATCCTCAAAGAGAAAGCCTAGTCCTTCTCCCTGAGACAGATGTGGGAAGATCGTGACTGTTTCTGGAAGCTCTCCCAGTTAAAGTTTTCCCTTCGTGCCAAGAATGACCAGAAGAGGAAAATGACAGGCAAGGCAGGGCAGAGTAATGTTGGTGAATCCATGGGATTCATGGGAATGGATCCATGACCCCATGTTTAAAGATCCAGGAGAAGCTTGGTGGCCCAGATTAGACCACCTCAATGGAAGCCCTATGCCAATATGGAGGAAGGGCCTGTGTTGCCAAGTGGGAGGGTGGATAAGAGTTTAAGGGTTGTCTGCCTCTTCCTACCTGTGCGCCTTGGCTGAAATGCCCACCCCTTTCTTCTGAAATGCCCTCCCATGGCACTGCACACTCACATCTTGCCCATCTGGCTGGCACTGCCCAGCTCGACACCACCTCCATGAAGCCTTCCTGTACATCCTAACACTCCATCAACTCTTGTAACATGAGTCTACGTGGCTGAATCCTCTTCTAAGATACTATAGAGCTCATGGATCTGAGCCCACACAGGGCTCTGCATAGGGCTTGGCACACAACAGGCACAGAATAAAAAGTGGGCATTAGTGCAGTCTAGTCTTTGGACCACTGAATGTCAAATAGGTCCTGAAACCCAGTGGGACCCAGGGAAAGCAAGTGTGAATAGTCTTTGCTCTTTCCCTCTCAGATAAATGCTTCTCCGTCTTATTGTGGTGTCTAGGTTTTTGAGTTTTCTAAAAAGTAATTACTGGGTATCCATCTATCTACCTGTCTACCTGTCTTTCTAGATTCTATAAGAACAGAGTTACTCCTTTGGGACATCTGGGCAATGAAGGCAAAGAGTATAATATTCTTTAATGAGTAGCTATTGTATTTCTAACCCAGGTTACATGTTTTCCATAGTTCCTGCAATCAGCCATGTTTTGAGGGCACAGGGACTGCTCTTTGGTGAGACCTCAGAGCCTTTGATGTGTCGAGAACGTATACATGACAATGTTTCCTCCCTCGCAAGTGCAGTTAATCCTGCTTTCAGAGGAGTCTGCCACCAGCTTCATTTTCGTGGAGGGTTGAATGGGTGATGGACACTATAAAAAATTCAAGTCGCAACCACAGTAATAAAAGAGATCAAAGAAAATGGTGATTACTCTACATCACCTACTGTTTTGAGCACTTTATCAGTGAGCCTCCACCCTGGGGGAAGGGGACATTATTGTGTGCACTTCACAAAGGAAAGAAACTGAGATGAAGTGGGATTAAGTAATCAGTCCAAGTTGATACATCCTGTAGCATGTGATGGCTTCCTAGCAGTCGAGGTGAAAATGGAAAGTGATGGGTTACATACTTTTTTTTATCTGTTGAAAGGAAGGCTGTTGGCATTGAGTCTGTTGGCAGGGAAAAGTCTGACTTTGCAAGAAAATGAAAGTTGTTCCATGGATGTTTTTATAAGGAACACTGCGGGGTGTCTGCCCTTTATAAAACCTTTCGCTTTGAAATAATTTCAAAGTTATAGAAAAGTTGTGAGACTAGAACAACAAAACCCCACATGTTCTTCACTCAGATTTGCCCTTAACCTTTGCTGCATTGGGTCTCCTCTGTCTTTCTTTGCACCCATGGACTCTTGGTTTTCCAAGGCGTTGAGAGTACATATTAGACATAATTTCTCGTCCAGATTCCAACCCAGAGTCACGTGTTGTATTTCGTTGTAATGTGTCTTTGGGCTCCTTGAACTTGGAACAATTCCTCAGCTTTCTATGGACATTTTACCCCAGGCAGATCAGTTATTTGTAGAGCATCCTTGGATTTGGCTCGTCTGCTGCTTCTCTGTACAGAAATCTGGGTTGTGTGTGTTGGACAGGAAGATCCCGGGAGTGAAACTGTGTTCTCCACACATCACATCTCGAGGCACACTAATGCCTCGTGTCCCACTATCACGGGTGTTGACTTTGTCCTTTTAGTTGGAGGTGTCTGTCAGGTTTATCCAAGGTAAAGTCTGCTATTTTTCCCTTTAGTAACTAGTGAGGAATTGTGGTGAGGGATTTGAGTCTGTGGAAATCTATTCTCAAAGTTTCAAACACCAGTTTTAGCATCTACTGGGGGTCCTCAGTGCCATTTTTTTTTTTACAGTGGTTTGATTAAAGTTAAAAAATTCTTTCCAAAATAATTTCTTAGAATGACTGCGAACATCTAGAATATCACCTCTGTTCAGAGAGGCACTGCCAGCCCATCGGACTGACGGAGGGTCCTGATAGGCCTTGACTCCCACTTGCCCTCAGAGTGTCGGGGAAGCTGCTGGAAGTCTTTCCAAGTCCGTTGGGACAAACGTATAAAGTCTTCTACTCTTAGTGGAAACTGGTGGCAGTAAGAAGGAGAATACTATCTGGAGATACCTTAGCAACATTCTATAGACTGGGCGACTTAGATGACACAAAGTTCTCAGTGTCCTGGAGGCTGGCAGTCCAAGACGGAGGTGCTGGCAGGCATGTTTCCTCTGAGCTCTCGCTCCTCAGCTTGCAGACGGCATCTTCTCACTGTGGCCTCATGGGACCTTTTCTCTGTGTTTCTGCATATCCCTATTATCTCTTCCTCATCTCGTGACAACGCCAGTCATGTTGAATTAGGACTTCACTTTGTGACCTCATTTAAACAGCTCTCCACAGGCTCTATCCTGCATATAGGCATATTGTGGGCTAGAGCTTCAAGCTTTGAATTGTTGGGAAACACAATTGAGTTCCTAATGTCTAGATAGGGTTAAGAATCAGGAAGACAAAGTCATGGTCTAGAGGTGTGTCACTCCTGTCACCCTCTGTCTGCCCCATGCACTCATGGCCCTGTAAATACCCACCATGAATGACCATTCCACCCAGAGAAAACCTTCATGTTCCCTAGCTTAGGTGATATAGCCAATCCACTGGCCACCCTCAGAATTGAAGCAATCCCTCTTATCTCCTAAACTGCTTGCCTAAATATTCTTCCGTATCATTCTTGATTTAAGAACTAACATGGACAACAGAACCCTTGCAATATCCTCCAAAGGAGATATTCATTCATCTGAGGTCTGTGCCACATACCAAGTCAACTGGCTCAGTGTGTCCAGCAGGGGCAACTGATAACTATAACAATAGTAAACCTATAGGCACCAATCCTTAGCTCTCAGTAGGTTTCTTTTTAAAATCTGGCCCTGGTTCTCTGCACACTTTGTTTATATATTATTGGCAATAATGGGCCTGTCTATAAAGAGAAACTTCTCAGATCCAGCTACAGTCTTCTTTCTTTGTTGGAAAGATTCCTTTTCTTCAAGTTTCACTCTGAGTTGCTCGTTAGTGAAGCATGTTGGGGAGGAGCCTCTCAATGTTCTTAGCTCTTTGAGTCTCAAGTCCTTCCCCAATCCCTCAGTCTTGTTTTCTTAGGGTTTAGTTTTTTCTCCAATGGCATCAATGGCAGCTACCTCTGGCCATTTTTCTGTTTCCAAATTCTGTTGTTCCTCCCCAGAGTTCCTTCATTGAGTCTGACGCACGAAGCCCAAAGCCAACTTGGGAGTAATCCCAAGAGTTTTCTCTCTCTTCCAGACCCTTCAGGGTGGTGCCAAGTAGGAGGAGGTTGGGCAAAATTCTCTGCCTTCCTGCAACTCAGCAAATTACAATTTATGAGTTTCAGTCCACATGAAAGGGCCCCCAACTAAGTCTCTCTGGATTCATTTGGAATGCTGAATTAATTTGGAAAACAAGGGAAAAAAAAAAAAAACTTTGGTTTTAGCCCAACCAGGGATCATGACATTTAATAAAGTCCTGTCACCCCTTTACATTTTCTTCATCTTCTACTTGGGTACCTCATTCTAGACTGACCACAGGGAATATGGGAATGGTGACAAAATTCTGGCCTCTTGTGAGGGTCATGTTGTATGGGTCCCAAGAGAATGGACAGAGCCTTGGACTGAGTGCTGGACACCCAGGTTCTATTCCTGCTTTTTCATGAGTCACCTTCTTGGCCATGCAGATGTCCTTGAGTTCTGCATGGTGTCTAGGGCTTGATGAGTGGTTTACTTATCAGCTTGTGATAGATAATGACAATCCATTTTTTTCAAGATCCTTCCCATCTCCTTTGCAGTCTTGTTTCTCAGAACCAGTCTCTGCATGGTTGTTGAATGGTTTTCTAAAAAAACTCAGATTGGATCATGACACCCACTGAGCTGAACCTCTCTCTGTGAGTCACTAATGTTCTGAAGATAAAATATGCAATTATCATCTTAGCCTGGAAGTCCCTGCATGACCTGGTCTCTTCCACCTCTCCAACTGCTTCTGAAACCACACCTACTCCTCTCTATCCAGACCCCTCCATGCCTGGGTGTCCACCATGTCACTCCATCTTACCCCTTTACACATGTTCCTTTGGTCTAGATGCACTTCATCACCCCTTTTTTGGGGTTTAGTTGGCACCCAGTCTTCCTTCGGCTCTCAGCTCATCTTTGCTTCCTTGGGGACACCTTCCCACATGAAGTCAGATCTTCCCTTTATTCACTCTCCCAACACCAAGTTTCTCTCCTTTCAAGCAGTTCCCCTAGGCGGCTAATGCTACATATGTGTGTGTGATAATTTTATGAACTTCTGTCTCTCCTATTAGACAATGAGCTCCAGAAGGCAGGGACCATGTCTGTTTCCTTTCACCCTTGGATCCCCAGTATCTAACATAGCAGCCGAACAGTAGGCACTTGGGAATAATTGGCGAGTAAATGAGTGAGTCCAGGCAAGTCAATGGTTCCCCTTGTTTATGTCATTGGTTGCAAGTGACCCTCCATTGCTCTTTAGGAGACCAGATGAGTCCTGCCCACGGGTCCCAAATGCAGCAGCTCTTGGCAGCAGTCAGGTCTATGACATCTCTGAGGGCAGGGCACAAAACCAAGAAAAGGACTGGCTCCTATTAGGTGGGGGCAAGCCCAATCAGGGGCCCCTGCTGCTGAGGTTAAAGCAGAAGTGATGTAGACAATGTTTTACACAGTGACTGGCACAGAATAATTGCTCAGTGTTGGTCTTTTCTCTCTGGTGTCTCTTCATGATCGCCGCCAACTGACTCCTCTGGTGCAAGTTAACCTGGAGGCTAGGACCACGATCTTGAGTTTGCCCGGGTTTTCCTTTCTTCTTTTCTACAGATTTTGTGGGAGGGGGTCATAAAATTAGAGGGTCCCTGTTCTCCCTATGAAGGTGGTTTCCATCCACATGTGTCTTTGTGCCCAGGAATGTTTACTGGGAGCATCACTCTGGATAGACACAGATGTGAACCAGGGGTCTTTGAGGAGGGCATTTCTGGTGACCTGGGTGCACACTGATGACATTGACCCTTTCCATAGCTCTTGCAGAGAGTGAGGCTCAGGGAAAGGAATCCCCAATGAGGACATTCCTGGGTAAATAGGGAAGCGTGAGCCTTGAACTTCAGAGCACACAGACATGGGCTCAATTTCTGTCTCTCTGCAAGAAAGACATTTTGTGAGCAGTGTCTTTCCGAAGAGCCTTCGGGGAAGGGCTAGGGGATGACCACAGAAGGTGCCACCTCTAAAACTCATCCTATATGGGCACATTTCTCTCTTCCGATGAATTCACTGAGATCGCCAGGATCTCTCTCCTTTTCTGCTGTAGTTGCCACTGACCTCCCTCCTTCCACTTTCTCTACTCCCACCCCCAAATCAATTCTTCATGCAGCAGCCAGAATAATCGTTTTAAGGCGTAAGTCAATCACATCTCCGCTCTGCAGAATCTTTTATTGCTTACCGTCACACTTGGAGATAACCCAATCTCCTCAGCGTGGCTGACCAGATAATACAATCTGGCCCCTGCCTTTGCCTCGGCCTCCTCCCCATCCCTGCTCTGTTCCAGCCATACCTCCCCCTCTGCTCCTCAAACCCCAGGCTCCTTTGCCACTTGTTCCCTCAGCCTGAAGCCTTCTTCTCTCGTCTGCCCGGCTCCTTGCGCATTGCCAGATGTCCACTCCATAGCCTCTTTTAGGAGACATTTGTCCCAGTGATTTAAAGACATGGCCCTACCCCAGTCAGTTTCCTCTCCCTCTTGATGGCACTGTTTGGTTGGCTGGGCTTATTGCCTGCTTTCAGCACTGGGATTTCAGATCTGAGAGCAGGAACCTTTTAGGTCTTGTCCCCTCCTGTGTCTCCAGCAGCCGAAAAAGTGCCTGGTCCAGAGTAGTTGCCCAACAAATGGCTGTTGAATGAATGAATGAATGATCAAAGAGGGGCCAGGAGCAGGCAATGAGGCCCTCTCAGCAATGAACAATGGCTCTCACAAAGTGGTCCCAAAATAGTGACTTAAATTACCTGAACTTTTATTCCTCTTCTACACAGCAGTTCAGGGCTGGTGGGATGGCTTTAGTGTTTTCAACATGTGATTCCCAAGGGGCAGTTTCTGGTCCAGTCACTTCTAGTCGAAGGGTGACAGCGGGTAAACAGAGCCCAGGTCTTTGAAAGGCAAGATGCCAGAGCACTTCCTTCACCTTTGCTGGCATCCTGTTGGTCACAACTTAGTCACACAATCAAGTAGTTGCAAAGGAGGCTGGGAAGCACATCAGGTGTCTAGTTACAACTAAATTGCTATGTGAAAAGGGAAAGAACAGAGGGAAGAGCCTCATTCTACCACAAAGGTACCTTGGAGGGCTGAGTCACCTCTGGCTCCTCTTGCTGACCCCAATGTCACAACCTGGCTGACAGCCTAGCCTCCCATGATTGTGGAACAAATGGGTGAGAGAATGAAAGAATGAACCCTTGTGAACTTGATCGAGAAATTAAATCTCAAATTACCCAGTTCCTCCTCAACATACAGCTTCCCCACAGGGGTATGACATTGGGAAAGTTGTTTGAACTCAGAACCTCGATTGTTCCATGGAAAGCCAGGGCATAATGCTGGCATGGGTCTCAAGAAGTGTCTGAGAGTTAGACTCGTTCCTAGCAGAGTGTGCTTAGAGCAGTGCCTAGCACACAGCAAGCACTCGCTAAGTGGTAGCTACTGGTAGTATTATAGTTGACCCTTGAACAGCGTGGATTTGAAGAGCATGGGTCCGCTACCATTTGGATATTTTCTATCTGGGGGTCTGCCTTTATGGATTCAACCAAGCTTGGATGTCAGTTTATTGAGTCATCAGATGCAGAACCTGCACAACTGAGAGCGACCCTCAGTTACTCAAGTTTTCTACTTCACAGGAGTGGGCACTCCTAACCCCTGCTTTGTGTAAGGGTCAGCTGTAACTGCCTGTTATTTCAGGTGGTGTTATTTGCTTCCTCACCCTCTCTGAAGACTGTGTCTCCTAGGGTCCCCCTAAGTTCAGGGATGCTTCCTCTCAGAAGAATGACCTTGAACATCCCACAGGAGGGGGAGGTGGGCAGCCCCGCCCATGCCCCGCCCTGTAAGAAGTTCTATAGAGAGTTGGAAAGAGCCCAGAAGAGTGCCTGATGTTACCTTTTCATGGTTACGTATCTTTGGGCCACAAACAGTCTCTGCTTAGAAAGGAGCAACTAAGATCCACAGTGGTTGGAAGGTCTGGGGACATACAGTTCTCCCAGGAGCTAACCCTGGCCCTGCTGGAAGGCCGGCGGCGTTGGGTCTCCCTGCAGTGACAGGGCTCCTTCCCCACTCCCTCTCTGCTCAGCCGCTAGGAAGTTGCCATCTTAGAAGAAATAGAACATTCCTGGAAAAGTGACCTTGGCCAAGTTGCTCCTGTCTCACAGCCCATCGGAATTTGGCAGGACCTTCCCAACTCCTGAATGGAGCTGCTTTCCTTCCTGCCATCCCTACCACCCTGTCCTGGGAGGGGCAGGAGCCCCCTGAGGAGGGCTTGCAAAGAGCAACTTGCCCACAGCGAAGGCAGCTCTACTCTTCCCTGTGAACCAGCTGGCTGGTCTCAGGGGAGGGCGGTGGGTCTAGTTCTCCAAGTCAGAGCCAGCGTCTGGGTTCAGAGCCCAGCCCTGCCTTTCACCTAGGGGGACCGAGGGGCTCCACGCACAGTGAATTCCACGTGGGTGGGGTCTGGGAAGCAGAGACTAGTCAGGGAGTTAGGGCCCCGCCGCAGTGTCCTCCTCTGCAAATGAGTGTGGGATGATTGTAGATAATGGGACCACGAGTGGAGCCTCGTGAGGGCTCCACAGAGGACCACCGATTCCTGTGTCTCTTTCTTTCCCTCGATGGCCTCTTCGGCGTCTCCACCTTGTGTGAAAAAGCCCAAGCGTCTGCCCAGAACCACTTCCCACATTTCGGAGCTTCGTTTTAGAGTTCTTCCATCTCCCAGTGGGAAAGGCCGGCTTTTCCTCTAAAACCCGCTCCTGCAATTCACCAGTTGTATGAGGACGAAGTCTGCTTGGGTGCTGGGCTGTGGACCCCACCCCGTGATGGGGAGAGGTGCTGGTGTCCTGCTGACTGTCCTCGCCGGGAGTCCCCGCAGGCTCCCTCACCTGCTTGAAGGGCGGAGACGGGCAGCGCTCGTCTCCCTCCCTCCCCCTGAGGCCTCTGCTTGCTGGAAGTGGATTTTCCATGGAAAATCTTGGAATGACGCCTTCCCCACCAAGGGGCGGGAGGTGGGAACTGGCTGTGGGAACACAGAGCTGACGCCTGGACACAGCTGTATGGCCAGGCGTCCCTGAGCGTGAGGAGAGCAGCTTGGGACCTTTCATGTGGCGCCAGGGCCAAGGCCCTTTGTGGGGTGTAGGGGCCCTCCCGGGGCAGAGAGGCCGAAGGTGGCATGGGAGGAGCCCTCAGGGGCTCACCAGTAGGCCTCAGGCCCAGTCCGTGAGGAGAAGCTGAGTTTCCACTTCTTTCTGCATCTGACCCTCCGGCATCTTCCTCACGAAAGGCTGGAGCAGCCTGGGTCCTGGGTTCAAATGCCGACTCTGCCGTTCGCTCTCTTGCTACCTGAGACAAGTCATTTACCGCTCTGAAGTTTTGTTGCCTCAGTGATTCAACAAGAAGAGATTAAAAAAAAAAAAAAGAAGCCAAAGGTGCTGCTGGTAACTCAGGAGCTAAGCCAGGGTGCAGGGCATAAACCAAAACCATGCAAAGCTCAAGGACCAGGGTTTGAGACCCAGGACCGGGGGACAACCGAAAAACAAAGAAATAAAAATGAAGCCCACAGGCAGGAGAAGAACAAGCTAAGGTTACTTTTACTGACTGCAGCAATATTCCAGGCATTACTTATACTACAATTTGATTAAACTATGTTATTTAATTAAAACAGATTCCACATATTATTTCATTGTATCAGAATAGTCCTACTAGAGGGGGATTATTGAGCCCATTTTACAGATGAGGAAACTGAGGCTGGGGCCAAAGGAGTACCTAGATAGTGAGGGACACAGCCAGAGCCTTTTGTCTCCAAAGTCTATGTTCTTCTCCTTACTTCCAGAAACCTCTCTGCCTATTGATGGAAACTCATTAACTTGCTTATTAGTGAAAACCACTTCCATGTTATTAGCATGCACAGGACAAAGCATCCTCCGGGCCCTGCTAGTGGAGCCTCTGGATGTTCTGGAGCAGTGGGTACACGTGTCCCCATTTCATGGGAAGGACACTGAGGCTCAAAAGGCCAGTGAAGGGAGCAAGTGAGAGGGTGCTGTCCAATTCTCTCTCTGTCCTCAGGAACCGTGCCCAGCCAGGGAAACATCGGGGCCTTGGAGAATGCCATCTGAAATTAGAGTGCACGGCAAGTGATGTCCACCCCTTGGCTTCCCTGCAGTCTCTGCACAGAGCTGGGGAGGAGTCCCAGCTCCAGAAGCAAAGTGGCTGGAGCAGCTGAGACAGGTCAGGTTGATTCTCACCTGCCCTGGGATCCCTGGGTGTGTGTTTATCCATGCAGGGATGGTGCAGCCAGCCCCGGCTGGGAAAGGGTCCCATGGTGGACTGGCCAGCTGGGGAGACAGACGGAACTGGCCTTGAGTTCCAGTTCTCTACCTACCTGCTGTGGGACCCGAGCAAACTGACTTACCCTTACCAAGTCTCAGCTATTACTTCTCAGAAAAGGGGTAATAATGGCACACCCTCCAGGGAGGTGTCAGAGGGCCCCCAATATGATAGTATTGATATGATAGTAGAGGAGCTAACACACAGAAACACTCAATATGTATCAGCCGCTATTGTTCTGTTGGTATTATTATCTCCCTTGGCCCAGTTTCCAGAAACTTCTGCCAGCTCAGAGCCACACACAGAAGGGTGGTGCCCTGGACTGTTTGATAAATCGATGAGGTACTTAACCCCACGTGGGGAACCCTGGAAGTCTATTTACACTGGTATCACTTTTATTTGGAAACTTGAAGGCGTTTTGGTCTTCAGAGCATCCCCTATGGAGGTGCCTGTGTCTGGAAAGGGCAGACTGCCTATTGTTATAAATGAAACTTGTCGGGTGACTGGGGATGGAGGCAGCCGGGGTGGGGATGCTGGCCGGTGAGAGGCCTCCCTTCTCTGGGCCTGCGGCCTTTGCTCCTAATGGCCTGGCAGAATCTGGATAGGCTGGTACCCTCTAAGCCGTGGTCCCTGGGCTGTACTCTGGGGCCTGGCATTCAGATTATCCAAAGTGTCTGAGCATCTCACAAATGAGTCCCTTGAAGGTCACTGGCAGGGCATGGCTGTCCTTGCAGTTGAGATGTAGTTCCCTCTGAGTTGCCAGGGGCTGATTCGCAGCGGCTTGGCCAAGACAAGGCACCTCTTCGGCCTCAGTGTTGCCCTCTGAGATGAAGGGAGATGCTCTCTGGCCTCCTTTGGGGAAGGTAAGGAGGAGGTGGAGGCTGGGCTTGGTTGCTGGGTGTGCTTGGCGAGACCCAGGACAGACTGGGTTCTGTGGGAGCCATGCTGACTCCTTCAGGCTCTCCACGTGGGCAGCCTTGTCCACACTGCTGGAGGGCAGTCAGCAAAGGAGACCTCTGCCTGAGCTCAGTCTCGCCATTAAGGGGCCCCGTTCCTTGGGAAAGGAGAGAAGATTAATTAAAGCTGTCAGGGCCTAAGTAAAATCACCAATGTCAATTTCCTCCCTCTGGTTTTTGCTGTCAGAATAAATTGGACAGTCATTACCTAATACTCAGCACTATTTTCCTAATATTTTATGGACGCTGAGGCAGTGATGGGAATTGGGGACAGCGAGGCCCTCAGAGCAGGGGGCAGGGCATGGTGTGGGGCTCACGTTGTCCTGCCAGAGGGGCCCCTCCCTGCAGGCTATTCCCTGTCACTGTGACTTCAGGAGGGAGCTCCGAGGACATGTTTAGGGCTTCAGAGGTTGGGCTCTGTCCCCACAGATCACTGTCCTGACCTGAAGGAGACAGAAGCGTGACTGTCCCAGCACATACCTCACCACCAGCACCACCTGCCAGCGATCGCTGCCACAACAGCCTGCACCTCCATGCACTTCAGTTCCAGAGTAGGGTCCCAGGAGTCTCAGTTTCTTAATCTGGAAAACGGGAACGTATGAAAAAGTTTCATTGATGAACTTGGGTCGGTTCCTCAGTCCAGACAAAGGCCTCCATAGGAGGCCCTCAGAGACCACAGATCCTCTGTCTCCAATATGACCTGTGGTAGGTGAGACTCAACCTTCAGATCATCCTGAGAGATTAAGAACCTCACTGACTTACTAAGCCAGCCCTGGGGACCACGCTTCAGTGTGAGGCTTTGAGCTAGCAAAAGGTTTTGGGAATCGGGTCAAGATGATGATAAAAACAGCAGCAGAGATGAGTGTCAACATAAATTGAATGCTTATCTATGCATCTGTCTGCCTGTCTAATCTGTCAATCACCTATCAATCATCTATCAATCATCTATTTATCTATCTACCAATCATCAGTCTAGCTATCGTCTATCTACCCATCAATCTATCAATCTATCATCTATCATCTGTCTATCGGCCATCTATCTATCTATCGATCTATCTAAAAGTTCCTCAGTTGATGGCTCCCTTTGGGAGGGTATTGATGGGGAGCGGTAAAATATCACTTCCTGGGGTGCTGGAAATGCTTCTGCTTCTGGAAGAATGTCTACAAGTGTAGACATTCACCGAACTGTGTATGTGAGATTTGCAGACTTGGTTTTGTGTATCTTCCATCTCACTAGAAGTTGTGAAAATCACAGGCACTCTGTTTTTAGGATCTGAGCCTTGATTTAAAAGTGAAGGGAACTTTGCGATGCCACTTCCCGGGGAAAGAGGGACTCTTTCCTGGGGCCGTGTGCCCAGCTGTGTGCCCGGCTCCATAGACCCTCTTATTTCAACCCTCGCAGCAGCCTGTGAAGTAGGAGCTGGCACTCCCACTTTGGAGGAGGTGACAAGGCTCAGAGGTTGGGTGGGCAGGCTCTGGAGCCAGTGACTCAGGTGTGCACCCTGGCTCCTGCCTCTCATAGCCTCATATCAACCTCTGTGTGCCCACTTATGACACGGAAAGCGATGACAGAGTCTCCCTTCGAGGGACAGCATGAGGCATTGTTGGTGCAGTGCAGGACAGTGCCGCTGCTATGAAAACAGTGTGGCAGTCACTGAAAACATGAAAAACAACTGCCACAGGGTCTAGCAATTTGACGTGGTGTATTTACCCAATAGAATGGCTAGCAGACCCTCATGGAAGCATTTATTCCTCTCGGTGTGTGTGGAAAATACGATCAAGAGTGTCAAGCACTTGACTCAGCCAATTGAGACATGTTAAAATGGTGGCCAAGTGGCTTCTGTTCTCTGGGCCTCAATTTCCCCTCATGGCATGGCAGGGAGTGGGGGCGTCAGTTCTCACTGATGGGTGTCACCAAACCTGAAGCTCCTCCCCTGTGGTTCCTGGTCATGTTCTGTTACCTGGATGGGAGTTTTCTTCAAAGCCAGGCTCTGTGCAGCCTTTTCAATCGGAGCCTGGGACAGGGAGCTACTCTTAACTTATTCAAATCCACAGCCAGCCTCCCAGGTGAGACCCAGGCCTCCATCTGACAGTGGTCGCCCAGGCCACTGTTGAACCCAGGGGTGGGGTGCTCATTCACTTTTACATGACCGTTTCAGAGTTCCAGTGGGAGCTGGGCTTCACTCGCGTTATAGACAAGATGGTAAGTCAGGGCTGTAGCCTCAGGTAGCACACGGACAACCAGGGTGTCAAGTCACAGACTTTTGCAACGTGAAATCAAAAGTGACAGAGGCATGAGGGAATGGATGGAGGCACCCAGCGTGAAACCGGCGAAGAAAGTGAGTGGTCCCCAGCATCTGAAACAGAGCTGTTGCTGAAGGTCTCTTGCAAAAGGGGAGGGAGTGTGGGACTCCCCACTCCTATCACACACCCTCTGCGCTGCCCCCAGGCCCTCTCAGGACACTCCGACCCTCCCTTGGAGTCCCACAGGGCTTAGCAGTTCTGCACCAGTTCTCCCTCCCCTCCTTCCATCCCTGCCACAGGATAAGAGACTAGAGAAGCTGGCTGGGCTTGGGAAGGTAGCCAGGAAGGTGGCAATTTCAGTCTCCCTGGTACCAGCTGAGTGACCCTCTGGGCTCCATTTGCCAAATGGGAAATGGAGGCGCAGTTGCTGCTTTGGGCACTGCCTGCCTCGATGTCTCAGCCCCAGTACCAGGGCTGCCTGCTATTCACCTCTAACCCCCCTAAAACCTAGACAGCAAAGAGTGGAGACTTCAGATATATTTGGTGAATCAACATGTTCAAAGAAAGGAAGCATAAACTGAGACCCTGAATGGTCAAACCGATGTGGAAAAAGAAGGGCAAGCGTGGAGGACTCACACTTCCTTGTTTCAAAGGCTACTACAAAGTTACAGTAATCAAAACAGCGTGGTATTGGCATAAAGTCAGACAGAGAGTGATGGAGCAGCACTGAGAGCCCAGAAATAAGCCCTCCTGTATACAGTCAAATGATTTTTGACGAGGGTGTCAAGACCATTCAATGGGGGGGCGGGGGGTTGACGGCGACAGTCTTTTCAACAGATGGTACCAGGAAAACGATAACCACGGGCAACAGAATGAAGTTGGACCCTTACCTAACACCACACACAAAAATTAACTCAAAAGGATCAAGGACCTACATGCAAGACCTAAAACAATAAAGCTCTTCAGAGAAAACACTGGACAAAAGCTTTATGACATTGGTTTTGGCAATGATTGCTTGGATATGACAACAAAGGCACAGGCGACAAAAGAAAAAATAGACAAACTGGACTTCATAAAAGTTAAAAAATGTTATGCATCAAAAGACACTATCCACAGAGCAAAATGACAACCCACAAAAGGGGAGACAATATTTGAAAATCCTATTGATTAATATCCAGACTGTAGAGAAAACTCCCAAAGATCGGCAGCAATCAAAGACAGCACCCTCAAGCCAGAAGTGGACAAAGGACTTGGATGAACATTTCTCCAAGAAGATATGCGAATGTCAACAAGCACACGAAAAGATGCCCGCTGTTACTAGTCCCCAGGGAAATGCAAGTCAGAACCTCACCCCCACTGGGATGGCTACTGTCAAAACCAGAAAACAACAGCTGTGGGTGAGGAGGTGGAGAAATTGCAGGCTGTTGGGG
Source organism: Solenodon paradoxus (assembly GCA_004363575.1). NCBI lineage: Eukaryota > Metazoa > Chordata > Mammalia > Eulipotyphla > Solenodontidae > Solenodon > Solenodon paradoxus. The sequence continues at coordinate 4,442 of RJWH01004738.1, read as the reverse complement.
GGAATGTAAAACAGTACAGCAATTATACACGGTGTAAGGAATTAAAAATAAAATTACCATGTGACCCAGCAATTCTACTCCCAGATATATGGCTCTCCCAAATTAAAAAAAAAAAAAAAAGGGTCTCGAAGAGGTATTTACACACTGGTGTTCATAGGAGCACTAGTCACAATAACTAAAATGTGGAAGCCACAAAAACAGGTTACTGAAATGTGGTCTCTACGTACAATGGACTATTACTCAGTCTTTAAAAGGAGGTGCTGTCACATACGATTCCATGAATGGACCTTGGGGATAGTGTGATAAGTGAAATAAGCCAGTCACATAAAAAGATACATCCTGTGTAAGTCCACTTCCAGGAGGCACTTTGCACAGTCAAAACCATAGAGACAGAAAGTAGGATGGTGATTGCCAGGGGCTACGGGGAGAGGAGAAAGGACGATTGTTGTTTAATGGATTAGAATTTCAGGTTTCCAATCTGACAGGAGTTAAGGGAACGCAGCACAGAGTGTGAATGCATTAAATACCTCTGACCTGTACATGGAAAACTGGTTGCGATGGTAAATGTTATCTATCTCTTAACACATTAAGAAAGAAAGAAAAATATCAAACACGAGAGGGTACAGTGTCATCTCTAAGACTAGGAATATCGAGGGCATGGTTATTCTTACCCCTGAAACAGACTCTGAAAGATAAAGATTTGGAGCCCCTCATTTTGGGGTGGTTATGTGATGGGGATAGAGGGGAGCCTCCCAGGCAGAAGGAACAACTTAGGCAAAGACCAGAAGTAGGAAAGAGACGAACCCACAGAGACGGAAGTTTGCGTGTTTATTTTCCAAACAGTATGTGCTCTAGAGCCGACCCAGGGTCAGCCTGGTCCCCAAGGCCTGTGACACCAGCCAGAGGGTCTGGTCTTGGTGAGGACACAGACACACCCCATGGCTACCTCTGGGAGGCCCCCTTGGCTGTGCTCTCTGAAGGCCCCGATGTTCCCAGGGCTTCACAGTGTTGCTTAATTCTGCCAAATACTAACAGCCTTTAATTTATGGGGACACAGTAGTGGCCCCAGGGTCTGAACTCAGAATCAAAGCGAACAGACATCATTTACCATAAACACACGGGTCCCCAGTGGGTTCGGAGGCCCAGGGTCAAGGAAATCCTGAGATGCTCGGGTGCTCACAATAGAAGCCGCCAGCACAAAGGGCGGCTGTCCAAGGCTCTGACCACAAGGTCCCTCCTGGTTCCCGACTCCGAGAGTCTCTGTACAGGCTGGGAGGGGAGGTGGACAATGGGGGCTGACAGAGACAATGGGAAGGAATCAATTCAGGAGACTCCTCTGGTGGCTCCAATTCAACGTGATGTTTGGGGGTTGGAGTGAATCCCATGACAAACGAGCAGCCTTGCCACCTTGTCTGGGGTAGGCTCTCACCCACTCCCACCGAGTCCTTACTGTGGGCTCCCCACCAACCTGCAGGAAAGTGATGTCTTAGAAATGTTAACGCCCATGTCTGAGGGGAGCAGACACGCTATTTGCTGATTTGGGGGTGTAAACATTTCCCCATGGCCAATTTCAAGCTGCCAAAATAACATCTGGGATTGTAGAGCTGGGCAGAGGTGTGTAGCTGGGGACCATAACTGAACCTTTTCACCTTGTACATTTCAGAGTTACAAATAGCCACAAGGGCTTGAGACCAGGAAAATACCAAAATGCTTAGGAAAGGAGGGTTTTGATTATTCCCCCCACCTCAACCATTTTTTAAATACTTTCCAGTCTTACATCCAAGTCTCTACTACATTTTGAATTAATTTTTGTGAATGGTGTTAGAGAGTGGTCTCGCTTCATTCTTTTGCATGTGGCTGACCAGTTTTTCCAGCTTCATTTGTTGAGGAGACTTTCCTTTATCTATCGTATGCTCTTGGCTCCTTTGTTATAAATTAACTGATCATATATGAGTGAATCTGTTTCTGGTGATTCAGCTCTTTTCCACTCTTCTGTGTCTCTGTTATTGTTCCAGTACCATACTGTTTTGATCACTATCGCTTTGTAGTATAGCTTAAGATCTGGGAGTGTGAAAACTCCACCTTTTCCCCCCTTGTGATTTCTTTGGCTATTTAATCTTTTATTATTTCATACAAATTTAAAACTTTTCCTTCTATTTCCTTGAAAAATGCCAGTTGGATTTTGATGGGGATTACATTAAACCTGTATATTGTTTTAGCTAAGAGGATCATTTTAACAATATTCCTTTTTTTTTTCCAACCATGAGCACAGGATGTTGTTCCATCTCTTTGTAGTCCCTTTAGTTTTAATATCATTTATTGAACAGGTTATCATTTAATTTTTGATGATGGTTCACAAAAGTCCCAAGAATGCACTAGTGAGGTCCCGTGAGTTGGAAGGAGCTTGTACTGGCTGGGTTGGCTTCTATGGGGGACCCTCCTGGAAGCTCCTCCTTCCCCAGCCCCCTTTGTGGGGTCTGACTCCCTGCAAATGCTCTCAACACACACCCACAAAGCAGGCTCTTGGAACCCAGGCCCCTCCTTCCCCAGCTACCTAGTTGTGGGTGCTACTCACAGAAGCAGGTTTTCGTAGCCTTGTCACCGTGGGACACCTCTTGGGTGATGCCCTATAGATGCTTCTGGTGCTCACTGCACTTGCCTATTTACTACCTGCACAGACAGCTCCCTTTTACTGAGTTTGTACTAAGTGCCAGGCACAGGCGGCCACAATGCAACCTCATGTGGTGGGGTCGCCACTTGGCAGACGGACAATTTAAGGTGCTCAGCATGGTGAAGTCATTTGCCCGAGGGCACATGAAGAACAGGTTCTGAGCCAGAGCCTGTGCTCCAAAGGGATTGTTTGGGTTTCTGCTTCCTAAAAACAGTCTCTTTAAAAATGTTTGCACGTCATTGATGTTCCCAGGGTGGTATCCGTGGAAGTGCTTGTTGAGGACAGGGGGACAGGGAGAAGCCCCAGGGATGCGAGGGGTCCCATGTTGCCTGGAACAGAATTTGGTGGGTGGACCAAAAAAAAAAAGGAACTTTTCCTTTGGCCTGCTCCCCATTCAGGACGTGCCTCTCTGTGGGGCCAGTGGGTGTTTTCTAAGACCTCAGTGCTGTGTTTGAGGACTGTGCCCTTGCTTCCAGCTTTGGGCAGATCAGTTTGGGCAGGTCAGTTAGCCGGTCAGAGCCTCCATTTGCTCATCTGTCGATCGGGATTATGTTATCATTAGTCTTAGGGTCCAGGTGACTGGGTCACAACACCAGGGCCCTAGCTGCACCCCTGCTGGAGTCTGTGGCCCCAGCTGCCATGCCCTCACTGGTACATTCGGAGATGGCCTCTCCGGCCTTTTATCAGCAAGATGCAACCCCCCATCTGGGTGCACTTGCAGGAGATTTTAATGCAGCTGTCTGGGGGCAGTGCCCCTCTTCCCCGCTATGCTTGGCTCTGTGTCAGATCACAGAGTCCAGAGGAAGCACGGACATGGGAAAGAGGCCTGGAGATCAGCAGTGGGAAGGCACTCCTGGGGCCCACACTAGTCCAGGCCTTCTTACCAGACACAGACCAACCTTGAAAACAGGCGAGCCACCAGTCTGGCTAGATATGCCAAAGGAGTCTGGGGACCTCTGTGAGGGGTCCTCCGGTTCTCTCTTCTCTCCTGCTGTCACCCTGCCCTCTGCCCATGAGGCCACACTCATCACTCAAGAGTCACAGCAGTGATAGGAACAGAAGGTATGAAGACACATCTCCTCCCCAGCTTTGCCAAAGAGAGTGCCCCTTCGCCATTCAAAGTCATATTTTCATATATCCCTTTGGCAATTGTGTGCCATCCAAGGTGTAGCTGAAGTCATCCTAGAGCTAAACAGAATCACATCCTCCACCAGCTTTGGGAAGTGAATGAGAGGCCCACTTAACAGATGGGAAAGTCAAGGCCCAGAGAGGTCAGAGGTTCAGCTGTGAGCTGCAGTCTCTCTGTTTGATCCAGGCCTTCTGAATAAGTCTAGTGCTCTTGCAACCAAACCACCACAGTTCCCATGAAAGTGATTGTGGTGTGTGGCACTGGGCAGAGGGAAAATTCCTTTTGTCCTTCCATCAGGACTGTGGCCACCCCATGCCTGGCAGCTTTAAAAGAACAGGCTTGTAAACTCAGCAACACCCTATAACTCTTTTTATGGGGCCTGGTGTGGTAATGGACATTCATCAGCTCTCCCAGCCTAATCCTTGGGCCCTGAGGCTAAGGAGTTGAGGGGAGCCAGGGTCCCCCATCCTCCCACTTCCCTGCCTGGATAAACAGTACCTAGGGAGGGACAAGGCCTGTAGATTTCTGGGCAAAGCCAGGACCCTCAGCCAGCGGGTGCTGTGCAGCCAGGGGGTGCTGTGCAGCCAGCGGGTGCTGTGCAGCCAGGGGGTGCTGTGCAGCCAGCGGGTGCTGTGCAGCCAG
>RJWH01004737.1:0-97678 GCA_004363575.1 Solenodon paradoxus | reverse complement strand
GAGAGAGAGAGAGACAGAGAGACAGAGACAGAGAGACAGAGAGAGAGAGAGAGACAGAGAGAGAGAGAGATACTGGAGTCTAGAGAGACCAGTATTTAAGGAATTGCTGCGGAGTGGTTGCATCAAACTGATCAATATTCATGAGATTCTATGAAAAGAGTGGGATTTCCTTGGTGGAAGGGAGGTCTTTCCTTCTTAAAGGAGACCGTGAATTTAAATCCTCATATGGTTTTCCTTAATAGTATCTTGGCCCCCATAGGGGCAGTCTTGCTGATTTGCTAACTTCTTGGTGAGATGAAAATGGTGCATAATGAGATTTGAGGTCACTTGAAGGTATTTTGCATACCATGTTGGTTCCATTAGGTGTAGACTGGCAAAACAGTTTTTTTCACATATTTTCAGTGGAAGTTCCTTTTCGACTGTTGTTTTAATTTTCCTATCAATAGCTAATCTGCCTCAGTAAGAAGTCCTTTTTCTCCTTGACCACATTAATATTCATAAGGTTACCTGATACGTCATTTTACTTTTACAACACCTGTCTTTTATGACACTTGTCTCCTTTTTTATTTCTGACATTACCATCTCTATTCCAGCTAACTTCAGGTACTGTCTTCCGCACTTCCTTTCCCCATCTATTTTATCTTATACCATCTGTTCATCCTCTCATTTCTTTAGGCATTTTGTGACCACTTACTAAGCGCTGTAAGAAAAGACTGTTGGGGGTGTTAATGAGAACACAGATAAGGTCTCTGGGTCACTCTTACTCAATGTGGGGAGGAAGGTTCAGGAAGGGCTTCTGGGAGGAGTTGTCAGCTGAACCTTGAAAAGTTGGTTGAGTCGGGAAGGTATAGAGGATGGAGAAGGACAAAATAACCACACTGTCCCTCCATGGCATCACCATTTCCTTTCCCTGGTTTCCATTATTCTCCAAAAGAGTTCTTAATATCTGGTATACAGTAATCCCTCACCTATGGTGGGAGTTACATTCTAGAGACCCCCGTGATAGGTGAAAATCTGCGAAGTAGCAGCGTTATAATTAATTTTATTATTTATACATATTTTAAGGCTTTATAAATCCTTCCTACTCTCCTATAAACCCTTCCCACACTTTTATTAACCTTTCCCACACTCTTATAAACACTTTCTACACTGTTAAACCTATGTAATTTTAACAATATATGAAACTGTATGTGCGTACTCACTAGCGAAGTATACGTATACTGCAAAATCCCACGATACAGCGAAAATTCTGCCACACAGAATTAGATACATATTTTTTTAAAAACCTGCGATACAGTGAAGCCGCAATAAATGAACCGTGACATGGTGAGGGACGACTGTACTATGTATTTCACCTGCTATGGCTCTTTTCAGAATTATCCAATGATTGCCTCCTTACTGTCAATACAAGCTAAACTAGTCGCAGTGGCTCATAAAACTATCATGATATGACTTCTGTTAGCCTTCTGACCTCTTTTCTTCCTACTTTTATCTCCATCTGCTTTAGCCACACTGATCTCCTTGCTGTTTCTTGCATGCACCAGGCTGCCTCCTGCTGTAGGACCCTCACTTGCTCTCCCCTCTGCTTGTTTGCCCCAGTTGTTCCCTCTCAATGCTTTCCCCTCTTTTTCAGACACCTGCATGTCAACACCCTCATGTCCTTCAGGCTCACTCTCATGTCACGTGATCAGACAGGTCTTCTCTGACTATGCTACTCATAATGACATCAACTCCCTTCCCCGCCAGACCACCCACTCCCCACTTTTATTTGCCTAGTAAATATCATCTTTTGTCCTAGGTGTTTATTTCCTTTACATCTGAAGAATGTAAACTTCATAAGAAATGGGATTTTTGACTTTTTTTTAATCAATCTGTCTTCATGAACTTGAGTGCTGATAGATTAAAAAGTCTCGGTAACTGGTGGTCAAATGGATAAATGAAACGTGGTAAAACAGGAAAGGCAAAGGCATGGAGGTAAGAGCTTTACACTTGAATTTGGCCTGATTCCTTCTGAGATCCCCGATTGTATAGCTCCAGGGTTGCAGTTCCAGTCGTGGATAAGGCAGCTCCTTCCCTAGATACTTGTTGAGGCTGATTTTGTTAAAGGGAAGGGTGATGACTAACTGCCTCTCCCAGATAATGTTGTTTTGAGCTTTTACCATCACAAGATCACTTCCAGATTTCTTGGCAGGATCCTCCCCTCTGACCAAGGCACAGGATTTCTCTCTTGCAGAGATATGGTTCCTGAATACTGTTCATTGTCATGCTTACAGATATTAGGAGCAGGAGGAAAGGGAAGTTAGAGTTTTTGGTTAATGACCTCTGTTTTTTTGATGTGTCAGACGTTAGGTCAGTGTAGGTAGGGTAGAGATGATGAAATTTAGAACTGATGAAATTGGGGCCAGACAGCACAATGGAGTGTTTGGGAAATATGTACCATGTTTGTAAGATGTCTGACGTGGGATTTTTACAAAATGCATCATTAGCACTGTGGTTTTGTTAAGCGGGAAGAATTAACTCAAGATTCATTCCCACTGCTAGGAAATGAATTAACAACCAATAAGTAAAAACTTGTGATTTGCCTTTGAGATCCTCATTATCCTCAAATAATAGGAGCTGCTGAGGTGGGAGAACCCCACAAGACAGGCAAATCACCAGCACTTATCAAATAATCAGAATCCATTAACAGATGGGAGAGGGGCATAAGAACTCTGAGCCTTCCAGAAGTCAACCTCATGGTCACTTCCTAGGGAGTCCTAAGGAGATTAACCCTGGGCTGTGACTTAGCAGAAGTTCCTCCCTATGGGAGTTGTTGCCTGCTACCTAGCTGTGCCTTCAGGAAGAGCATCCATGCTCATAAAAACACACAAGTTCCTTTCCTCTGGTGGTGGGAGGGACTGTTGGAGACAAATGCCCTGGTTCTTGCTCTCATTGGAGTCTTCTTAAGTTCAACCCTGAGATTGACTTTTCGGACCAGAAACCTGGGTGTAAAAGAACATCCAGTGTTAAGCTATGATCATATTCTACACAAGCAGAATAGGACTAGAAGGAATCATGGCAGGGGAGGAGCAGGAATTTTATGGATAAGTCTAGAGCCATGGGACTACCAGGACCATGAGGAAACATCTACAGGGCCCAGAGCATGGGGTCTGGTATAGGTATTTGGGGACAGGGAATGGTTGGGGCATTTTTACAGTGGAGTATAGAGAAGTATACACCAGAGGGACAAATTGGAGCCCATACCAATAGAGAAGTAAAAGACTCTGGGCACTTTTCTGTACTGTATTTATTTGAGTCTAAGCCACACTATTTTGTGCCATTTTAATATCCTTGAAAATCAGGTGTGGCTTACATTCAAAGGTGGTATTGGAAATAAATTTTACTATTTTTTTATTTTTTCATGAAAATCTCTTGAGTAATTGAGATATGACTTAGAATTGAAGGCAGCTTAGAATCAAATACAGTGTCTGGGATTTGTCTAACACTTATCACATTACACAACACAACATTCTGTGACAGTACTGTACTGCCTCCATTCTGCATATGACTAAACTGAGGCTTTGAGAAGTGAACTGACTTGCACAGGGATGCAGGCCAAACGTGGCTGAGCTGAGATGCAACCCCCAGTCTCCTGGCTCCACATTCAGAACTTTTATCAGCTCATCCCTGGAAAGTGTGGCAGCCAAGTCACTGGTGAGAAGCCTAGAGTCAGTCTAGTAAAGGGCTTTCAAATGTCTGCTGAGGAATAAATAAAAAGCTCTATTGTCTGTTTTTAAGTTTTTTGGATTCAACTCATTGCTCTGAGTCTCCTTCTGTCTTCAGTGCATTGGCCCATGGTTAGTGCTTTTGTGGCCTCTGCTGTAGGCCCTGTTTGCCCCAGGTGTCTAAGAAGGAAGAAAGATCTTTCTCTTACTTGCTACGCTGGGCAGTGCTGACAGCCTTGGTGTCCCTGCTGACTGCACCGGGCTGTGGAGAGTAAAGGAGAGGGAAGAAAAGGAAAATCTGCCCATCTGTATTTATCTCTTCATTCCCGTTCCCACTCAAAAACCCTGCTTGCCTCACTCTGGTCATGGCTGTGTGGGAACCCTCCAGAGAGATGAGCACTTTCTCAGTGGTCTGCTTCCTCATTTGTTGTGTGAAGAATAGGCTTTCTCAAGGTCAGTCCAATCTCACATTTTTCCTCCTTGCAAACCTACCTGCTCGGGGGATCTGCTGAGGGCTTGGCCTTCTGCAAATAACCCCTCATTAAATTGTTGAGCATTTTCTGAAGAATCCTGCCCTCTCTCTCAAGTGGGCCACCTTTATTGTGCTTCTGGCACTTTGTTCCTGCTGTTCGCTGTCTTGTGTGAGGCAGAGAGCACCAGAGAACTCAACCACACCCATGTGTGTACACATGCACACAAGGACATTTACTGCAGGGCTGGCTCACACAGTTAGGCAGCCTAGCAGGCTCTGCAGTGTGGTCAGCCAGCTGGAGAGCTGGAAAGCAAAATGGTCTAGTTCTACTGCAAAGCCAGTAGTTTTCAAGAACCAGCCAGAGCTGATATTTCAGTACAACTCCGAAGGCAGGATGTCCTGGCTTAATGGCAGCCAGGCAGGAGGAATCTTCTATGTGTGGGAAAAGCAACCTTTTTGTTCCTGTCAGATGGGGACCACCACATTACAGAGAACAGTCTGCTTTGCTCAGTCTACCAGCTCAAATGTGAGTCTCATGCCAAAACAGAACACACCCAGAATAATGTGTTACCACAAGTCTGGGCACCATGTCGCTTTGTCATGTTCCCATAGAACAGTCACCATCACAGTTACCCTTGCCAGCTATCTTTGTTACTCCCATGCCCTGAAAACCTTTCCTTATTCTTCTAGCCCTTCCACAGTGTCGCATGTAATCTGGAGAGAGCAGCATTGTCAGGGATTCTTCACTATTTGTGTTGTCTCATTCACTAGAGTCTAGGCTTCTAGATGGTGACAGGGAATTTATTAAACAAGAGATGTTTACATATATTCTATTTTCTCTCTCTCAATGGCAAGACAAGTGACTACTTAACAAACACTTCCCATGTGGTGCTTTACATTCAGTCCAATTGGAGAGCATGTTTTCTGAGCCCTTGGCTTTCCAGGGAAGCAGCTAGGGAAGGTGGTAGTGAGCTTGAGACTGAGAAGCATTTCTCATTCCTCCCGAGCCCTGTGCATGTCCCCACCCTGGGCTCCGGGGCTGCAGAGAAAGGGAGGAACTACTTGGCTTCTGCACTCTTGCTGGGTGAGGAGAGAAGCTCCATTGAGTACCCCAGTCATTCTGGCACAGTGCAGAGGTTCCCCAGGGTTCAAGGCATTGGCTGGAAGCTGTGGGTAACTCACATTGGCCTTTAACAGGGTTTCTCAGCCTCATCACTTACTATTGGCATTTGCACTGAACAGTTCTTTGATGTGAGGGCTGCCCTGTGCATTGTGGGATATTTATCAGTGTACCCGGCCTCCAGCTACGAGATGCCAAGTAGGACCGGCATTCCTAGCTGTGACATCAGAAACGACTCCAAATACTGGCAAATGTCCCCTTGAAAGCCAAAACATTTGAAAGCCAAAACATTTGAGAACCAGAGATTCTGAACTTATTTCTTTACAAAGGAGTTTCTACCTGTCATCCATCACCTTTGCGAACCAAGAAGGAACCTGTTCTGGTCTCTTTTTTACACCACTGACCCAATGGCAGGAAAAGAAATAGAACTCACAATGGACTTTGGGCTTACAGCTCTTTCTCTTCTACATCTCCAAGTGGCAGGTGAGAAAGACCCTTAGAGATGAGCTATTAAATGAGTTAGTAATGTGACCCCATCCTGAAGGAAATGTCAAATTTGAGTTGAAGAATGATAATCCTTGTTAAGTAGCAAGTTTTGATAAAGGGATACCATTAACCACTTAGCTATTTTTCATACTTTGCTTATTATTTTGATGAGCTTTCATTTTGTCCTGTTGAAAGGGAAGAGGTTTAATTATGTTTCTTAAATGGCTAATTTTATTTTGAACGACTAGGGTTCCCAAATCTTCCAAATCTTTTAAGAGGAGGCAAGAAGTCCTAATAAGACAAGTTCACTTCCTCTTGGAGATGTGTCGTGTTGATAGCAGCATGCATGCAACCGCTCCTGTGGTGTTTTCCAAGAAAACCAAAACACAATACTGCCCTTAAAAACAGAAGTTTGCAGTCATTGTTATTGAGGCTAGATCAGAAAACTGGAAGTACTACATAAACACACCATTGCTGAGACTCTAAGTACTGCTTTTGCCTTCTATATTTTAAAAGAGAAAAGTTCAGGTGTTGTTTCAAATTGATGTCTATAGGCAAAGAACTGACATTTGTGAAGGAGTAAGAATCTATTTAAATTTGAGATTTTAGTACAAACATGTTGACTTCTGTCAGGATGTATTTCTTTGCCTTTGAAGTGAAATTCAACTAAGCGCAGGTATCAGGTTCAAGTCCTCATTTTAGGAGCACATTGTAACTAGTTATTAATGTTACATGAGCACCTACTCAGTGCTGCTACTCTTCCAGGAACTTCAGCTTTACAGGGAAATACAGGGCATGGCTTAAAAAAGATGTTAAGATCGGCCTTTTCTTCATGTCTGATAAAGTCTTGACCTTTTCTGCACATTTGACTTCATGTCAGTCGTGTACCCTCTTTGAGCTTCAGCTTATGCCATTGTAAAATGCAGTAATAAGATCGACCTTATGTTAAAAGGGCTAAAGTCATGTGACAATTTGATGAACATTAAGCTAGTAATTTAGTATGAATCAAAAATATCACATAATTATCTAATAATAGGTTAAAATTGTTATTAATATTTAGTATTAAGTGAAATGACATGAAAATTATGTGAAAGAATAACACTAATGTCAATTATTAATTATTACGTATTTTTTAAAGGAAAAGTGCAGGCAGGAATGAAGGCAAATAGGCAGGCTGGCAGGAAGAGAGAGGAGGAAGAAAGATTTATTTATTTTCATTATTTTATTTGTTTATTTGATTGTTTTCTTTGGTCCTGGGTCTCGAACCTAGGTCCTTAGGATGCGTGTGATGCATATGTCTGGTGGCCTGATCCGCTAGACCACCAGGGTACGCCCATGGTCTTTAATCTTAATTCTAGCATCAGATGCACAATGTTATACAGGTTTGCTTTGGATCATATCTGGATGTGACGTTATACAGTTCTCATCTATGTCTTTTCCTATCAATTTATATCATATGCTTGTTATTTATCGAACGTGCGTAATATTGTTTTATATAAATTTGAATTTGACACTATACTGTATATATCATCTCACCAACTTGCTCTTTTGGGTCATTTTCCTGTATGTGGAGGTTAGGTTGCTTTCAAGTTTTGTTATTTTAAAATGCTCTGAGGAGCCTTCCTGTGTGTGTGTCTTTGCTCCTGTGGTATAATTAAGAAAATACCCTCAGCCTGGTCTGCTTGTGTCTATAGTCTTGTTTGCTTTGCCTTTGAGGTTCTGCTAATTCTTTTTTCTTGTCATATTTTTACTGTCCCCCACATGGATTTTGGAAATGTCTGATTCTTTTCCAGGTGTATCTTCATTTTTTGCTTCTAAGTGTGACTCACTCCCTGTTGTAGTTTGCAGGACATATCAGCATGGAAATAGCTGAATTCTGTTGCACCTTTCCAATTCTCCCCAAGCTGTGCTCTCTGAATTCATTCATTCACTTAACAGAGTCACTGTGTGTGTTTGCACATTGTGGTTGGACTTCTGAAAGCTTTTGGAGGCCCTATGTAATTTGAGATTTATTAAATTGTTTTAATAATCTATACAGCATTTTTCTTTTGAAAGGATTTCATTTTTGCTTTCAAATAATTTAGCTTCCAGGAACTCCCTTAAAATATCACAGGTTATGCTTTCTTGCCCATGTTGAAAATTGATAAAAATGTGATTTAAAAATAGTTTTCAGATATGACTTTTAAAGCAACATCAAATGTAATCATTAAAAAGCAGTTTATTAGTAATTAATTTAAGCTGTGTTTTAGACTTTAACATTTGTTACTTTTAATTTCTCAGTGTTTGTTTTTTGGAGCCAATAAATATTTCTTAGGTTTCAAAAGTTTCATAAACCCCAGAAAAACCCGATGGTCCTTCTCTAATCCTGTGATGCTTGTAAGGCATACAAGTTCAGTTGTTTGGTCTTCTCCTCTAGTTCTTTTACTCTGTTTGTTCTTATATTTTGTTGCTGTTTATATTTATAGGAGGAATGTTTTTGAATTTCTCTGAATCTTTTCCTAAGGAGAATCAATGTTGCAAAGGGAACCTCCTTTGAGTTGAGACACAACTAACACCTGTGCTTGTATCAGTTAAAGCATTCAACTTCCTCTCACCTTGCCCCCAGCCTGTGCTGGAACAGGATGATAGTGTGGCTGCATTCTCTGACCAATATCAGGTCATGGATATGAGTTTTTTGATGAATGTTCTGTCTCAAAGTGGTGCACTGATTGGTGCCGGTCCATCAACTATTAGAAGTTTGCAGAGAAATGCGAATAGAAATTGAGAATAAATATTTTAAATGTTATAAAGGCAATTTGAATGAATAATTTTATTGGGCTTCCTTTTTAAAAAGTACTTTTGTCAAACATTTTATTTTTATTGTTTTTCAAAAGTTTTAGATCATGATGGATTGGGAGAAATGTACTTTATTATAGGTGTCTGGAGCAACACTGATGGCATTTAAATATAGTAAGTCCTTGATATGTATTTGTTTTAATAAGTAAACTAATCATCACGGGTTTTTTGATGGGAGTTTTTCTTTGGAGGGGGTCATGAATTATGTTTCCCTTCTAGATCTAGAGTTTTCTCACTTGAAAAAGATCTTTGTTCTAAAACATATATTATAATCTATTAAAGAACTTTCTTTGCAAAATATTTTAGGAAAATCAATACAATATTGATAAACTTTTCAGTGATAATATATTAAGTTTAACTATAACTCATTTCAGAAAGTCACAAGTACTTCCTTGCTGATGAAAAATTACCAAATAATCAGTTTCATATCAAAAGTAGATTCCCTTTCATCACATGCCTTTACAGTTTAGGGTATACTCGAGTGACATATAATATTATTTCATGGGGTTTTCTAGATCTTCAGAAGTCTTTTCCTGAAGCAGCAGGCTGTGGTTAAACACACTAGGTTAAGAAATTTCCTGTGATATTTTATCTGATAATCTTTTTTTCCTTGATGATCAGACTTTTTACCCTTAAAGATGATTCTGCTTTTACCCTACAAGGAATATGAATGGAATGTTTGCTTTATTAAGACAAATTTTGTGGGGATAGAAATGCCAGATTCATTTAAAAATCCTTTTATCATTCATTTCCTTGCTCGTGACTATTGAATTTTCAGATATGCTAAGTGACCTATCTCATATCTCAGCAAGAACAAAGGATGATCAGAGGTTTTGTTCGAATATTCAGAGTTTAAATTACAACTGAAGAAAAGAGAAGACTTAATGAGTAAGCATCGAAAAGATATGGAGAACAAGATCATCACTCTGTAATAACCTTGCCTCTATTGTCATCCCTCATTCTCCTTGGTCTTTCTTCAGTCTTAGATATTGGTGACCACCTCTACCACCTAGAACTCTCTCCCCCTTACATTTCATGGTATTGATTCACCTTGTTGCCTACTTCGCCCCATTATCCTTGCTGCCCATTACCCTGCCATGTAACTGAGGGCGTGGCTCATGTTTGGTGTTCAGGCTTCTTCTTGTTTGTATTTAACTCGGGTGAGTGTGGCGTCTGATGAGGTCTCACTCCGAGTTATCACCAACTCTGATGCCATGTGGTCCTCTCTTGTGTTTCTTCTGTAAGTTCAGCAGTAGAGCTGATCTATAGAAGTGCTGAGGTGCTCCCAACCAGCAGACGTTAAGCAATTCAGCTATTGGATTTCTTCTTTCAACAATGATGGAGTCTCAACATCTTCCTTTTAGGCTCTGTGAAGCAGACTGGGAAAAAAGCAGAGATGACAGACTTGTTCTCGGGAAGCTTAAATTCCAGTGATGCATGCACAAAATGAAGTGCGTTTCATGACAAAATGTGTGGCTGCTGTGGGAACATAGAACAGAAAGAGGTTAGAAAGTTGCATATTATCAAATGGGGGGGATTGAAGACTGAGAAAGTAGTGTGAATAGAGGCAGTAACACGGTCTGATTGAGGGTTAGTATTTTAGTTCAGTACATTGAGAAATGCATCAAAATGAAAAGTTCAAGAATGAGATTGGTGTAAAACAAAAAAATAAGCAGAGGTCAGTGAATTTGAGAATTGTTACTGAGATTATAAAACAATGAAAATATAAATACTATTTCTTAGAAGATAAGATACATAAGGTAAGAGGAAAGAATAATCATTTGGATCAGAAACTTTGAGATAGGCACAGGAAAGGTCATATTTCACAGAAATCATTATTGACTTTGATCTAGAAGTAATGGGTTCAAATATATTTACTATAATTATGAATATTTAAAGATGACAATAGGTTGTATGACTAGAAAATCACTAGAAAAGAAGATATGCTAATGAATGTCAGTGCAACAAGAGACAGTATTGTAAAGAAGGGAATTTGCAAGCTGTGCAAAAATAGAAAACATACAATAAGATGATAGTAGTCATACTGGACATACCACTAAGTGTAATTAATAAGAATGCTCCGAATACTCCTGTTATAAGGTAGATTGCTGCCCTGGCCTAAATACTAAAATCCAAATACTGCTCTTTGCATCCAATAGGTACACCTAAAACTAAATGACAAGATGGTTTAAAACAAGGTGATGAACTAATAAGGGAAATGGTTTCTCTAAAACAGTGTGTAAAATATGTGAGAGAGAAGATAGCTTTTCCATGATTAGAGAAAATTGACAAGTGTTTAAGAGATGTTTTAATAGTCTGTATAAATATGCTGGATCCTAGGAGAGATTATCTGAAGGGAATATGCTCCTTTTAAAAAGATAAATACTGGTCTAACAGACATTGGGAGAATTTCTGGAAAATCAGATCAACTTTAGAAAACAGAGCTGTGATGTAGCACTAATATATGATAATAAAATATAATATTAAACATGATACTGTTTACACCAGTAAAATTAGAGGTGTCTGGTTAAATGTAAATTGACATTCCGTAATAATTCTGAAAACGGGCACAGTATACATGAAGTTTGAAACAATACCGAGGTGCCTCATTAAACTGAAAATATTCATAGGTTTTATCTGAGTTCTTTATTGTCTTTGAATTACCTATTAAGGCAGTAAGTATCTAAAACATATGCATTTAAAACACATGAAAAGTAGAAGGCAGATGATAAGCCAGAAGGAAAAGCAAAAGACCTGTAAAATGTATAGCAAATGGTATCTCTAATGTATCAAATTCTTTTATGTGTGTGGGAGACCCTTTTTCTCTTCTCAGAATACTTACATAGGCCTCTAAAATGGAACTTTCGATTATTTCGTAGAGAAAGAAGGGGAATCTCCAGCCTACATCTGTCCTTCTCAGTCCTCTAGTGAGATTGAGAGAAAGAATTATGTTTGCAGGGCTTCCACCTGCACAGGGTACTCATCTGTGCCAGTGAGTGGGGACTGAAACTCAGTAAGACTTGCAGGCCTTGTGCCCAGGGGGAGAGCTGGTTTTCCCTGGGGGAAAGGGTTAATTCCAACAAAGATGCAGAGTCCCAGAGCTCTGTGCCCAAGGCTCTGGATCCACCGAGAGGAGGAGTTACTTCTATCCACAAAGTTGGCATTTGTGCTAGCTGCTCCAGATGCCCTCGCCTCTCCAGCCCGATGTGTAGTTCAGTCTCTTCTGGGTTCTTTTATGCCTACTCCATAACTGGGGCATTCTGATATCCTACTATCCAGATGGCAAGCATAATGGGGAGACATGTAAGAGGCCTAAGATTTATCCCTATAACTGGGGAAAGGGGCCATTAGTCAACTCTGATAAATTGAGGGGCGAGGTATTAGTAAGTATTAGCATTTAGCCTCCACATTTCCTAACTTTTCTTTATTAGTAAGAAAGAGAATTTGATTTCTGTATTTGGAGTCTTTCTTTCTTGGTTTAGAATTCCAAAGGGATAAAGGAGTATGTTATTTATTACTGATTTAAAACCCAACATTAATAAAATATGAGGGACGATGAATTTTAAAATTGTGTAGAGAACTGGAAAACAGTATATTTTATACACAAATATAGCAAAAAGGTAAAAACAGAAAGGAAAGCAGTGAATTTGTATGAATAAAAATATCCAGTTTCAACTAGTGAAATGAAAACGGAAATACTGATATATCATTTTCATCAATCCAACAAGAAATTAAAATAAAATTAAACTGTTAAGGCAAGGTGACAATAAAGGTTCTCATCAGTGATAGTAGTCATACATGTTTGTGGATTTATGGAGACACATTTATTATATGTAAAAAAAGTGGATTTAAAAAATATAATTCAGCATAGCAATTTCACTCTAGGACCTTATACTTAGAAAACCATCATGGACATGCCAAATATATATTTACTAGAGAACTGAATACATGGAAAATAGCATGGAAGTCAGATTGGGGTAAATGGAACAACATTATTAAGATACTTGCTCTGTTCTTGAAAGAGAAAAAGTAACAAATAATATTAGACATTGAAAATTCAAGGAAGCCTGTTAGAGTTTCTAGGGTACCCACCACCAAAAAATAAAATAATGAAAAGTTACTAGAGTGTGCCAGTTATCAATCTCTTGCTTCTTGGTTCAAATTTACATTATATTGCTTTGCTTGAGGTACTGAATGTTTCTCATTTCTTGCTTGCTGACTGATAGTAGGTTTCAGCTGTTGAGAATCCTGAAGGAGCCCTGGAGGAGAAAGTGGCTCTTCTTTCTGGCTCTGATGCCTCTGGGCAGACTCCTGAGTAAGTCCTCTGAGGCAGCTAGACATGTCATCTCAGAGTGTGACCTAGAGCACTACCCAGTAGATTCCTGAGTTGAGAGCCACTCCTTGGAAGGTTTCCTCTGCAGCCCAGAAGGCATGTCCCAGTAAATCCCATAGTAGGACTACAGGGGAGCTTTCCACCCTCCAATTGACAATGCATCAGGGAAGCACCTTCTAATGATGTCTGAATCTCAGCTGTGTGGGGAGGGGAGTTCTCCAGGTTTATCCCATTACTGCAGCCCTGGCTGCTCCCTGTGTCGATGATTCCTTGTTTTTTTTTGTTTTTGTTTTTTGTTTTTTTAGTACTCTTTAGCTAATTCAAATACTCTGTTCTAGTAAATACTTTTTTTTTAAAAGGAAAGGTGCAGGCAGGAATGAAGATGAGTAGGTAAGCATGCAGAGAGAGGAGAAGCACTTTATTTAGTGTCATTTAGTTGTTCATCCTGGTTCTCCCCAGACCCAGGATCTAAACTGGGATCCTTGGGATGTACATGGATCACACTCCTGCCTGGACGTGGATGAGCAAACTGCTACTCTATCAAAATGCACCAGTAAATCCCTTCCTTCCTTTCTTTCTTCCTTCCTTCCTTCCTTCCTTCCTTCCTTCCCTCCCTCCCTCCCTCCCTCCTTCCTTCCTTCCTTCCTTCCCTCCTTCCCTTTCTTTCTATTTGTCTCTTTCTTGCAGGAATGAAGGCGAGTAGGCTGGCAGACAGGAAGAAAGAGGAGGAGGAAGAATCTTTATTTTATTTTTATTTAGTTGTTTCCACTTGTTACTTCCTCCCAGGCCTAGGACTCAAAGCCAAAGGTATGTGGCTTGCTTCTTCAAAGGAGATTAACATAACTGCTGCTCCACCAGGGCACGCCAGTAAATGCTTCTTTATATTAAACTTCCCATGTTGAAATTGCTATTTGGTTTTGGTTTCCTGATTGAAACCTTATACACAGGGGGGAAATCATACCATAAAAAATAATCCAATGGATGGCAAAAAAAGAACTAAGAACTATAAGAACAAACAAGAGCCATGATAATGAGAAAGCAGTAGTAATAGTATAGATTTAAAACCTAAATTGATCAGTAAGAAGATGAAATATAAATGAACTAAATGATTCAGTGGAGATCATTAGCCAGCATTTAAAAAGCCTGAAATCTGATATTTATATGAGAGTGTAAAATAAGAATAACATGTAAAACATGAGAATGCAGAAAGATTGAGAGTAAAATATGGAAAATATGTGTCAGATAAATAGCCAGAAGAAATCTAGTAGAGCTATATTAGAAAAAGTGCACTCTAAGTTAAGAGACATTGTTATTGATAAAAGAACTGCCCAATGCTTAAGTTTTAACTCACTCTGAAAAAAATTAAAAAATTTTATGCATCAGATAGGATAGGTGTTAAAATAGAAAACAAAACTAGCAAAACCACAAGGAGTAATAGACAAATCCATGGTCTCTGTTGTAGATTTCTAATGTGTCTCTTAGTATTTCTGTAAGAAGACCAAAAAGGAAAATCCATAGATTTTAGAAAATTTGAGAAAAATAATTGACCTTCTGGACCAATGAAGACCACTACACATTCTTTGTACAAGTACACACAAAACATTGATAGGAATTGACTATATTCAGGGACATAATGACCCCCAAATTGAAATCGTAAGATGGTCTATAATTATAATGCAATTATTAAAGGGAAAAGTAAATTTAATTGAAAAAAGTCCTATATGTATTATATCCTTTCTGAACACTCCTGGCTCAAATAAAAAAATCGGCAAATATTTTGATATGAATGGTGATATAAAAGTGCTACGTATCTTTAAGATCATCAGAAAACAGATGTAGGGACAAGGAAAGTGCAGGGAAATGGAGAAAATGGTTGATAACTTTGCCTACATTAAAGTTATTTGTCTCAGTATATGTCTGGTTTCTTTTGTTTGGAACTCTTTGAGCTTTCTAGATTAGGATGTCCATTTCCTTCCCTGGGTTAGGGGAATTCTTAACTATTATTTCGTCAAATAAGGGTTTTGCCCCTTTTTCTCTTCTCCTTCTGGGACCCCTGTGATGCGAATGTTGTTCCCCTTGATGCTATCCCATAAGTCTCATATGCTGTCTGCTTCATTTCATTATTTTTCCTCTTTGGTTGTCTGCCTTCCATTGCCCTATATTCTAGTTCACTGATTCTATTGGAGTCTTCTTCTAATCTACTGTTGAGCTCCTCTATTGTGTTCTTTAGTTCTATGAAATCTGTTTGAAACTACCTCATATTTTCTCTATCTTTAAAGTAGTTTTCTCTGTTCCTTCATTGTTCTGATTTTGCTGAACATCATTTCTGTTGCTTTAAAATCTTCTTTCAGTTAGTTTACTAAATTCCATTTCATTCAGATTACCCCTGGAGTTGTATTTTGGTCCATCATTGACAGTATCTTTCTGTTTCTTTATTCTATTTGGTACTCTGGGTTTATTTCTATGGGGTAGGCTAATTGACTTTTCTTCCCTGCCCTATTGTAATGGCCTTGTATTAGAGTATTACATTGCAGAGTATAGACCTGGGATGTTGGTCAGGAATGCCAGGTGTTTTGTTGTATGAGCTCAGCACCAGTCTAGTTGGAACTCTAGAGCCAGCACTCTGTTGAGGCCTGAGGGTCCAGCCTTCAGGGTTGGGCAGGGAATGCTAGAGGTTTCTCGCAGAGTCACAGACATGATTAATAAGGCACAAAGAGAAAGACCCAGGAAGTACAGGCCCAGGCCACAGATAGATGACAGTCCTAATAGAATCACTGATGAGACAGAGTTGGGTTTCTCCCAAGGTCACAGCAAAGCACACTCCCCTTGAAAAAGTCTCTTTCCTCTTAACTAGGTAGCAGGTCCAGTAGGAACTGGCATAGAAAGAAGCCCTAGGGCCTGGGGATGTGAACTCCAGCAAGTAGCAGCAGGCAGTTGTGCAAAGCTATTTGGCAGTATCCCCAGGTAGGTGAGAAGCTGCTCTTTCTCTAGAGCCTCTCTAATGATCCTTCCTGAAAGAGCTAGGAATGCTTTTTGTGTGAAATGATTAAGCTATGTGTGTTGGTGTTGCAGACCTGACTTCTTGTCTGCACCCTGGGAGGGCTTTTGCTGGTCCACTTGAGAACTGTAACTGAGCACAAGCTGTGTGACGTGACAAGTGCATGAATGGTGGAGAAGGTGAGGTGTTTCACCCTACGGGCCTTGTAGGAATATGGTGGCCTCTAGAGCCACTGCCAAGCACACAAGGGATAGTGCAACATGGTGTCCAGCAGTGTCTTGGTTCACAAGGAGACTGTCCCTCTTTCTTATCCCAGCAATGAAGTTTTTGGTTCAAGAAACTCCAGCAGTCGGGTCTGTGCGTACTTTATCCCTACCCTCTGTCCTGAGTTCTTTGCTCCCCAGAGTCCTCTTGTTCGCCAAATAAAAAAACCTTCTGTTTTCCATGCTGGGTTTATGAGCTTGAGGACCATTTCCCAGGTATAGGGACACCTTCTGAAGAGGGAAGCCCTTTAGCCCTGAGAGGAAGGTCATTATTTCTGCTCTCTCCCGACAGACTCAAGGGTCTTGGTGCTGGGTAGTTTTTTGCTGAGACTGATTGGCTTCTTCTACTTTTTATGAAGACATGTGTCCCTCCTCTTTGTGGAGATGCTAATTCCTGTTCCTTTTCAAGGGCCATAAAAAATAGGTGTAGTTATGTCTTTGGGGATGAGGTGAGCTCTCGATCTTAATGGTCTACCATTTTGGAATAATTTCCTTCCTGAATTAAAGTTATGAACTGTTTATCAAAAGATCACAAAACAGGTGAAAAGTCTAATCACAGAGTGGAAGATAATTGCACATAGATAACTGACAAAGCAATTGTATCCAGAGTAGGTAGAGAATTAATATAATCAATAAGAAAAAAACTGATAACTAATTCAAAATGGACAAGATATTTGAACAAGGCACATAACTAAAGAGGATATCCAAGTCCAGTCACATAGAAAACCTTACTAGTAGTCATCAGGGGAATTAAAATTAAAACCATAATGTAAGTCCGTTACACACTCTCCAGAATGGATAAAATTAAATATATAGACAATTTTAAACATTGTCAAGGATGCAGTGCAATGAGAAATATTACACATTATTAACCCAAGTGTGCAATGACTTTGGAATACAGTATGTCATCATCAACTAACATTGAATACCTTTTACCCAATGGCCCAGCAATTCTTCTCCTGGGTATATATGTCATAGAATAAGTAAACATGTGTACCAAGAGGTATGGCTAAGAATGATCATAACAGTTATTGCTTTTATTTATTTATTTATTCATTTATTTATTTGAAACTAAAAACAATTAAAATGTTCAGTAACAGTAGAATGGATAAGCAAGATCTGATAGATCTATGCAACTGAGCACTAAGCAACAATGAAAGAGAATGAATCACAGCTATGTGCAAGAGCATGAATGAATTTAATGAATATAATACTAGGCAAAAGGAATCAGGAAGGAACAAAAAAGAACCAAGGGGGAAAAAAGGGAGCATAAGAATTTACTTGCTTGAAAACTAATAATAATCACATCTTGGTGAAAAACACAGTAGGAAGCTGTGTTCTTATAATCCCATAACAATAATGTTATTGTTCTCACTTTCTAGGCCTTTGCATAGATAGCTTCCTCAACTCAGTTTTAATGTCTGTGGACATTGTTTATTGCATCACTTAGATCATACATAAAAAGTTTATTGCATCATTTGCTTCCTATATAAAATTCACATAAGTAGTTTATTCTAGCATTTATTATCTTAATAAAAGCACATTATTCTAGAGACACTTTTGTGTGTGTTTACTTTTCTGATACTGAGTTAAGTAATCTACTTTGATTTTTTTTCTAGCTGTAAGGAGTTCTATTCGAAGCGGATTCACAACCATTTTGTCAGCCCAAATTGTTCCTTTTATCTGCCTTTTCTTTTCCTCTCTGGCCTTAATTTTCCATACTTCCCATTCTATGAAGAGACAGCATAGTTTAATAGAAAGAGTACAGGCTTTTGTTGATAGACAGTTGGAACTTAAACTTATCAAGGTCAAAACTATGGGCATTTATTTCTGAGTCTTTGTTTCCTTTTCTGTACAATAAGCATAATCATGTAGATTTTTGAGGGTTGTAAAGATCAAAGGAGATAATTTTTAACTTTTATTTTTAAAGAATTTCAGTCTTACACATGTGTTGTAAGATCTCCCATATAACATAGAACATTTTTACCGCATTGATTCTTTCTTTACAATCTTGTATTTTTTCCTCCAGTCCTTTGTAAGTTTTAGATAGCTTGTCTCTTTGCCTACTTAATATTTCCTAAGAGACATTCTTTTATATGACAACAGTGTGATTAACTAATTCTTAAAAATAAAGCCAATATACCAATTTTTCTTTATAGAAAATATTTCCCCTGATGCAAGATTCAATCTAGGACTATGTCTTGCATTTAGCTGTTAAGCCTCTGTGAACTCTTTTAATTTGTAACAGATCCTCAGTCTTCCTTTGTCATTCATGACATTGGCATGTTTAAATAATATGGGTCAGCTGTTTTATACAGTGTCCCTGAATTTGAGTCTTGATTGTTAGTTCCTCATGATTAAGTTTAGGTCATGCATTCTTGGCTAGCATGCTCCTCTTAATAATGTTTTGTCCTCAACACATCAACAGTACAATTAAAGGGCATTGCACGAAACAGTCACTAAATCTCACCTTATTGCTGTATCTTTTCTTTTGGGCAATTTCTCAGAATTTGAGGGTGGGTGACAGGAGTGGAGAATGAATTTATTTAAATAAGTTTTTCTTTTTCTTTTTTTATTCAACATTTTTTGTATGTATGTCTTTAAAGTTGATGGTAAAATACAGAACAGTGCCTAAGATGGACCATTCCAAGAGGCAGTCAGTAAGATGACTTTCTCAGACCCAGTAAAGATGCATCAACAGAATCATCTGGATATTTTTTTTCACGTCTTTCCTGAAATTAGAGGGATGCAGCAACTGGAATCTATAAAATCTAAAGGCGAGAGTCCTTGGCCTGTGTCTGTTGATTGGAGCAGAATGAAAGAAAGTGACAGTGTTGGAATCCACTGCAATTCTAGGCTCTAGCATAACAAAGGATGCTTGAATTTCCCATGACCCCATGATGCCTCAAAGCAGGGAATCAGATCAGGTTGATTTGAATGAGACTCTACACAAGAGTACTGAGCCCAATAGAGAGACTGACCACAAGAAACCAGTGGCTAAAGGGGAAGTTGTAAGTGGCCTGCTGGAGGAGGGTAGAGTACGTCACAAGAACTGTAGGTGGAAATATCCCCAGAGATGGAAGTTGTCTCTGCAAAAGCCACAAAACCACCCCATGAAAGAAAGAATTGACATTCAGAACATCATTCACCTACACCAGAATTTAACTGGACTGTGCAAGAATTCCTTTATTTACCTACTTCTTTTCACTCACCTCACCTCAATTCTTGAAAGGTCCCAAAGCATCAGGTAAGGAGAGAAGGAGCAACTGGAACAGGAGCTAGGGATCAATCTAACCACTCCCTCCTCTTCCATTAACGGATTTCAAGCCTGAAGTAGGCCAGAGTGCAGAGAAGGAAGGAGTTGTAAATTTGAAAATAAAGTTTTGATGACTATATTTAACTGTAGATTTTTTTAATACCTGGAAAAAGATTACTTAACTTCACTGAGTCTGAGATGCTGTAGATTATGAGATGCCCCATTATTTCATATGCCACTAAGAATGGAAAATAAAAATGTTCTAATTATGATTGTAAGATGACATTTAGATTCAGAAACAAGATATTAAAATTGAAAAAAGTTCATCTTAGAGTAGGTGAAATGTAGTCATATTTTTTAATTTGAAAGTGGTGGAGAAGCTATGAAAACCCCTTGAGATTTCATCTGAGGAATGGTAAAGAATGAATTAGAGGGCTTAATGGGGTACAGTGGTGATAAAAAGTAAAATTTATTCCTATAGTGTCCAGCTGGTTCAATAACTGGTTAAACAAAGTAACTTCTCAGTATAATTTCAAATGAACAAAAAACCATGAGCTAAACCTGCTACTCACAAAAGCCTGCAAAGAAAAAGAAATCCAGGTGTTTGAAGGTTCTTTTTAGCAGGTCACCTCCAAGTTAAATGTCTAATCTTGTCCAGAAAGAGTTAAATATACTCCCTGAATGTTGGGAAGGGCTATATTTGCTGGGTTGGAATTGAAAGTTGGGACTCAGGGAAATACTGAAATACTTGGGATATTCTCATAATTTATTGTAACTGACAGGAAAAAATTAGATTTCATGTTCTCATTCTCAACTTTGATGATATATAGATGTTAATAGTATAAAATATCATCTGGTCTCTTTGCCTTTCAGATGTCTAGAAAAACTAAACTGAATCCTCCCACGTCTGTGGTTTGTGAAAGAACCTCCTTTTGCTTTTACAAATCCCTGGAGAATTATGCTTTGCAGTCCCCTCAGCCTCTGGCTGTCATGTACATCTATCTGGAATTAAAACTAGACTCCAGAGATGTTTTTAATATATGTCCAAAATTCTCTGATACTTTAAGGGATGGATTTAATTCTTCTCCCCTTGAGTGTGGAATGGACTAAGGGATTTACTTCTAAGGAAATGCATGTGTTTTAATTAACACTGTGTAACTTTGGAGATGAGGTCACAAGGCAGGTAGCTTCCTTATTGCTCTGGATTACTACCTCTGAAGGTATCTATTTTTCTATGTCATGAGGATATTCAAGCATCCCTAGAGAGTGGTGAGAAACAGGCTTCCAGTCAACAGCCATGTAATTAAGCCATGTTGGAAGTGGAGGCCAGTTTCTTGGATGACTTATTGAAGACAAGGGACATTTTAGAAAGATGGGCCAGAATTTGTATTTATACTTCTGTCAGTGGTGATTTTATCAAGGCCCAGAGTCAATTTGTCCCAATAATACTTAATATATTCATAAATTAATACCTTAAAAAGTTAAAGCAAAGTATTAATAAGTTATAACAGTGAGTAGTGCCATGATTGTGGTCACCATTGTGGCCGGGGATACTTATTTTTAATAGCATGTATAAAAGCTTTTATTTTTCAAAATTTCATGTGAAACAGAAGATAACATAACTTTTACCTGGAATATTTTTTGTTCTAGAAATGAACACATATTTCATGTCACTATTTTTTACATATACAGAATTACTGGACAAAGTGATCAAAGTTTCTGGGAAAGAAAGAAATGACTATTTTCACACCCATATAGTAGGAATAAGTAAAACTCTGTGGGTGGTTGAAACTGGACAGGAGAATGAAAAGAAACTGGTAGAGCAATATATCTTTCTTCTGAAATGATTATTGTATTAAATTCTCACAGAAAAAGAATGTAATAATTATGGCATTTTCACTATGTAGCTATTGAAAATGAAAAGGTAAATCTATCATATTTACCTGGAATGTTGTCTATCTTCTGAAGTGGAAAAGAGGGTTAGAGTACAGTGCATAGAAAATGATCACACTTGAATAAAAGTTTTTATATGCATAAACTACATGTAGATGAATGACACTAGATCAATTTGCTAAGGATAATTGTCTCAAAGGAAGGGGATCATGAAGGGATTTTTGTGGAGGCCCTCCTATATAATTCAATTCTGAATTTAAAAAATGTATAGGAACACATGTTTTATAATTGAAAAAGAGTTACATTTTATAAAAGACAAAGGTCACAAAAATCCTTTACCATCTCTCCCTCTGTCTTCACATAGACTCTCATTCAAATCCTAGAATGACAGAGGGTTTGAGTCAGGGTTTAATCACATCTTGAAACCAAAGAGCAAAGGTATCCTTCATGAACTCATCGGTGACTAAAACACTGTATCTATTTTAATTCTTCTTCATAGCTAATCTTCATGTCACTCCACCCATAATTTTTCCAGAGCGCTGTTAAATCTGGGGAAAAAAAGAGTTAATTATTCTGTGTTGTCTAAAACTGATTATGTGGTTTTAATTTTCCTTTCGTAACATGTTTTTCTTTTTCTGTATTTCTTGCTCAGTATCATTTCTTGGAAGCAACTTGATGATAAAGCAGTGTATGGGGTTAGGAGCTGGAGATTCAGGCCCCACAGCCTGTTGTCTTGATTCACTGGTTGTATACCTGTAGTGAAATCATTACTTTACACTTTCAGAACTTCATTTTCCTCTTCTATAAAATGAGATGCAGTAACCGAGAAAGCAAAATATCCAAGTGTGAAAGCAGCAGCATCACGCAAACCCACCAGTGCTTCCTCCTTTTGCCCACCCTCACTTTCTCTGTCTTCCCTGTTTGTTTTCTCACCAGTCAGAAGAACTCGCTACGTATCATTGTCTGCAAAACTGAATGAAAACAACTCCCATGCATCTGTAGGTCCCAAATGGCAAATGTGTGTTAAAGGGCCATAAGGAATATAAGTCCCGTACAAATGCAAGCTGTATTTGCCTCTCGCTACATAACTACCCTACAGGTGACTGTCAGAGCAAACATCATCCTCCTGTTGCAGAAAGGACTGGGATGGAGAAGCTATGACTTGCCTGTGATCTTAGAACACTAGACCCCAGGTTTCTGGATTATTAAAGGCCATTTTAAAGTTTATTTCTCTTTTGTAAATTAAATGATCTCAATGCTTTTAGCTTTTCTTTATAAATTCCATGCATCAATGTAACCAAACAATGACAAATTCAATGAGTTGTTCGAATAATTTTCTTTTATAGAATTTTGCTGGGCTGCACTCTGTGAGCAGTGAGTGAGTATGAATCAGCGCTGTGCAGGGAACACAGAGATAAATGAGAAGACATGGTCCCTGCCTTTATGGAGCAGGTGTTCTGAGGGGTTGTGGTGGAGTGAGTGGATGGGAGAAAATGAATGAGGAAACAAATAAATGAACAAGATAGTTCTGAATAGTGTTAAACATTTTTAAATGAAATAAAGCATCACAATGTGAAGGGGTGAAAATGTGGGGGTGTGAAATGAGGGAGTGTGACCGAGACTGAGAGACCAGAGAAGGGTTCTGGGAGGAGATGACTGTGAAGATGAGACTTAATGCAGAGCAGGGACTTAGTCTTCACCTTCATATCCCCATTCCCATTGACTGAAAAACAACATGTATTCAATAGATACTTATGAATGAATTAATCAATAAATGAATGAGTCATTCTTGCAAAGATCAGGGAATACTTGTTATAATAGCTAATATGAATAACTGCTCTTGAGTTTGTTTTTTTAGTACATTTAGTCATTATAGTTTTACTCTAAATGCTCACCACAGAAAATCAGTCATTGGCGTGCCCTGGTGGACTAGCAGATAGATCAGCCGCCTTTGAAGAAGTGCAGTCCACAAAAAGTCCCAAGGACCCAGGTTTTTGTCCAGGGTCCAAAAGATGTGGGGACAACTAATGTGAACAACTAAATAAAAATAAAGTAAAATTCTTCTTCATCTTTCTTCTTGTCTGCTTACCTACTTTCCTGCTACTTACCTGCTTACCTGCCTTCATTCCTGCCTGCACCTTTCCTTAAAAAAAAAAAAGAAAATCAGTCATTGAAGAAGAAAAAAAAAATACTCACTTAATGTGTTAATGCCCAAGTCTCTTTATAAAGTAATACTCTTGGACTAGTTGAATTCCAACTTAGACAATTATTTGCATTTATTTGAAAGCCAAATCCTCACAACAACATCCCCTCAAAGTCAATTACATTATTACACCATTTTTTAAGATGAAGGTTATAATAATATTTGTCATAAAAGGTACTGAGTTTTGCATTTTCGAATGTTACGCTTTTTAGTTTCAAATAATTTAAGAATAATACTTGGTTAAATCTTAATCATAATGCTGGGCTCTGTGTTCTGAGTCACTTAATTTTTTATTAAACTTTAAAAAGTTACGCATAAAAATAGTTTCTCTGCTTTATTCATGTGCTGCTGGTTATAATTGAAACATCAAAAGTCTGACTTGAAAGCAATCATGGAATTCAACAAGTCCAATTGTGATGTTTTATAGGAAAAGAGACTTTGGCATCAAGAAATTAAATGAGTCTTTTAAAATGTAATTGAGTTTTTGTAGTGAGCAAGTAGAGTGAGTGAACTATAATCACATGAGTGGTTGCCATTTGTGAAGCACACAAATCGCATATTTTCCAGATGGTTCATTTACTTTTCATAAGACTGCAGAGCTGCAGACATGAGAATCCCCTGTTAACTGATAAAGAAGGAGGCTCAGGGGCCTAGGTAACTTGCTCAAGGTCACACACTTATAGTAAATGGTAGACATGGGATTCAGAGGCACATGGTGCTACTCCCCAAATAGGATCAGTTCATAGAACAGTATTTTTGAGATTGATTGCAGAAGTTGTAACAGTTTGGATTGAGTGTTCCCTCATCCTAGAACACTGGAAATTCTGTTTTGTTTAATTTGGGGGTGGAGAATCAAATTTCCCTCTACCTGGATGTAAAGGGTAGAAAAAATTCCATTACTTAATTAATGCATAAAGCATCACACATCCAATGATCAACAAAGTTCAATTCATTTGATCAGTGAGGTAGCTGGCCTTTGACAATTACAAAGAGGGAAACTTGACAGAGACCCCTGGGGAATTCCCTAATCTAAGAAAATCCCTCTAGACAACAAAGGGACCTTTGATATTCTCCAAGGGCTGATAAGTGCAATCTTAACACCAGAGGCAAACACTATCTTTCATCTCTGAATGACTGAATATTTCTGCCTTTGATCTTCTTCTCTCCTTCCTCATAGGAAGTTCCTTGCTGGATAAACTCCCCAATTTGGTGGGTTAGCTAAAGGGCTATTTGGCTTTCCCCAGGGGCTTTAAGACCAACTTGAGCTTCTATTTATCATCTGTCTGTCTATCTATTGCTATCTATGTATCATCTATCTGTCTATCTATCTATCTATCTATCTATCTATCTATCTATCATCTATCTATCTATCTATCTATCTATCTATCTATCTATCTATCTATCTATCTACTATTCTGTCTATCCTATCTATGTATATCTATCTGTTATCTATCTGATCATCTATTTTGGAGGATGGGGTGGCTTTTAATAAATTGCCATCAAATAACCAATATAGCCAAGGATTTTGTTGAGCTTGTAAAACCAAAACCAAAACCAAACAAAACAAAAAAGCCCTGCTCCCCAGAGATGGGAGAAACCAACCTAAAAGTAATTTTAGCTACATCATGCCTTTTGAACATGGATTCAAATTTTACTCAGTCCTGTAGTGGAGGAGCCCCTCAGCCCCGACACCATACCTTCCACAGCACACACTTTAGGGATGTTCTGGAATCCTAATTTATCTAGTCAACACAGTCTGAGAAGCAGGCGAGCTCATTTTTCATGATTACAAATTGGGATAATTGCTACAAAGTCGTTGTTATCATCCTAGAAAAATCCTTAATTCAGGAGGTTCAAGGGCCTATTAGTTAATATAGAATGTGCTTATGAGTTTCCTGCCTCAAATCTGTTGATTAAACATGGTGAAATTTAGGAATTAGTCTGTCCTAAACTGGTCAAAAATATTTCAAGGAAATATGCAGAAAAAACCCTCAGTTTTTGAAATCATGTTGATGTCAAATCTTTATCTTTTCTAGTTCCATCCACACATATGCATGACATTTCTCTCCTAAGTGGATTACCGTAGCTTTTTGACCATCAAAATGAATGTAATGAGACAAGAACAAGGGTGTCTACATTTTATAACGAAATATCAGAGGACACACTTCTGAGATAGGAATTTACTGTCCCCAACCCCAGGTCTTTGCTTGGACATATTCCTCCATTGCAGCCTTACTGCCCTATCCTGTAATTACTTCTTTGCTTCTTTACCTCCCTCACTAAGACTGAGTCCTTTAAAAGCAGCTCATAATGACTATATCGCTGTGCTTGTTTTGGAAGGGAGTCCACCTGAAAATATCCACATGAAAGTCACAGGGATTTGTATGCTGAAATATTCTGATGCACAAGACCAGTGGAGGGATAAAAGAAATCAGATTGGGCAAAGGGAAGAGGTGACATTCAAAAAAGTCAAAGCTCAAAAAGGCTTTGTAAGATCCCATAGACACCTTGGGTAACTCTAGACTGGGATGGCCCCTTCGGAACTAGCCTCCTTAAGTCAAGGTAATTAGGCTTTATGGTTCAATTTTGAATGCAGGGATCTGAGTTTGCATATCACAACATCCACCACAATGTTAAAAACAAATAAGAGACATTGTCTAGCTATTTCTCCAAGTGACTGGTGTTTGAGTCCCCAGATCTAAGTGGAATTTTAACAAACTGTGGATTGTCATGTATAGTGGTAAGTTTAGAAGCATCACTTCTAGCCACTGGTTATATAGCTATTGGGTTTCGGCACGAGTTTTATTTGACATGCACTGTTTCATTTACCCAGTGTGATCTGCTTGAAGAAACTCTTGAGACTTGAGGTAAAAGATGTGGATCTTTGGCAGACCTCTGCCACTTGCCATAGAACAAGCCATTTTACTTCTTTTGATTTTAGTCCTCTCATCTGCAAATTGGCAAACATGCTGTGTTGGCTGACTCTTTCACAGGGTCGTCGTGCTCCATAATGAAAACAACACTTGTCTAAAACCTTTGTAAGTGACTGACAAAGAAAGACCTGGGGAGGCTGAAGGTCTGGGATTCTTGGCTGTCTGTGCAGGTGGAGCGAACAGAGGGCGACGGGAAGGTGACTGTAAAGGGAAGGGAGGAGGAAGAAAGGTGGCTTCCCCTGAGGTGCCAAAAGCCATGTCTTCCGACTTCACTGTTGCGATTCAGCTCAGCCTAACCGAAGCCAACTCAAAACAGAACATGAAAGAGATGGGCAGATTATTTAACTGAATTCATCACATAAATATGTATTCTGTAACTTGTTTCTCCCTTCCCCTCATTGCCAGGTAGAGATTTCATTCATAAATTGTTTTATTCAGTCGTATTATTGGGAGGAAGGGAAACCACTGTATTTGTTCAGTTCTTGGGGTTCTTGGCTACAGTATAGGATCTATCCCTTCAATACCACTTTGACTCAACTTGTTCATCCGAAAGCAAGTGGGAGTTCAGTTCCAAGTCTCTCTTTCTCTTTTTGTTGTGGTCGTGGTTGCTTTGCTCTCATTTTTAATCCTTTCCTGTGACAGCTCTCTCTTAGTCCCTGTCCTGAAAGTAAGTGATCATCCCTCAGGTCAGGGCCAAGTTAGCGTGGACTTCCCCAGACCCTAACCACAGCAGCGAAATGTTTCCTTTGAATGTTCATCTGTTTTTTTTTTTTTCCTTAACCCTGATGATATCATTTTGGTTTTGGTTAAAAAACTGGAGAAAAGTGCCATATGGTCAACTCCAGGGAAGTATTATTGGTTTATTTTTAACTAGAGGCATTTCCTTACTGGTCACCCACATGAAAATGGGTTTCCCTTCTACTTAGAGATTTTCTGGTGCATATTCTATCTTCCTTTACCTTCTAGCAGTCCATCTACACATCCGTCTGTCTCCTTTCCTCTTGGTTAAGGATCCAGTCTGGACTGTGTTGTATATTTCATATTCCTTTCTGCAATATCCTTGCTTCTGCCACATGTAGATGAATTCTGCCTTTAATTTCAAATGCCTGGCTCCTGGGATATATACTTTTATGGCTTGGCATCCATCTCTGGGGCCTGGTGATTTGCCAGGATAACGTCAACAAAATAGCAGGGCAAATGGGGGCCATACTATTTATACTTCCTGATACTTGAAGATTTATGGATTGGATGAATCTGGCACTTAACCCTGACTTTGCCAACAATGTCCTTGTTTTTATCCATATGATACCCTAGAAAGGGATTACACCAATTCCCAGAAATTTGCCTTTATTTTGATGGTGACAGATATGGTCTTCATATCAATGCTCTTTTCTATGCTCTTTTCAATTATTTTCAATGCTCTTTTCTATTATTTTCATATAATCCTCCCCTCCCCCTGCTTCTTAAAGGAAACAAGGTATCATCCCAAAGATAGATTTGGTAACTTTTTGTGTACTCCAGGGGCACCTATACCTTTCCTTGTGTTTTCTGTATCTTTCTCTTTTACATGAAAAAAAAATCTGTTTCATCATTGTATCTCCATTCTGGAATATAGAAGTATCATATGTATTTGTTCACAAACTAACTGAGCTTTGGAAAATGTGAATCATCTTCCAGTTTCCTGAAAAGGAAAGGAAGGAGCGATACCTACTTTTCTGGGTGCCATTTACTCAGGACTCTGGTCCTTTGAGTAGCAGTGCTGAGGGTAAGTGGAGGTTGGATTCTTAAAAATGTGATTTTGCTTCTCCATCACTTTAGTCCATTCATGCATCCTCCTTGTTATTCCTCCAGTCTTCTTTGGAGGAAGGATTGTTGGCAATGACTAAAGGTGGTCAGGTGGAAATATTGAGCATCTGGTAAATACAACTTCTTTTTCTTTCCTAAATCAATATCCATTAACATAGTAAGGAGGTGTGTGCTTAGCTGTGTTTCTATGCTGTCAAGATCTTTTCCAAGTCTCTTTCTTTCCTTCTTTGTCTCCCTACTTCCCGCTAAAATCTGTTTCAGCTCTATTCTGCCGGTCGCAAAAGCCACCAAAACTTACATAACTTACATAAAATGATTATTTATATTAAATGATTACTAACATATTGTAAGCTCCTTGAGGGCATGGTTTATCCTTATGCTCTCCCTTTCTAACTCCAATGTGTAGAATGAATGCATTCAGTGTAAAAGGTCTTTAATAAATATTTGTTAGGTAGAATTGACATCAAGGTGGTTAGATATCTGAGTTGTGGTGCGTTGATGAACTTGATGACTTGATGACATCACCCTTTTGTCTCCAAGGGGTCAGAGCTTGCAACCGAGCACACTCTCTTCCTAGTTCTATGTGCGGCTAATTTGTACATATCTTGAAGATCCCTTCCTCTGAGAAGTCATTTAGGTTTATGGGCTGGTGTTCTTCCTGAATAGTTTCATAGTGCCCTTTACTTTCCCAATCATGGTAGTGTATTATAATTTGATTAGACTGAAATTCCTTGTGTAATTTGTCTTTTTTTCTCTCATGAGATGAAATATTTCTTGCGGGCAGTGAACTTGTTTTGTGCCTTCTCTTTTTTTTGAGGTCAGACTTTTTGTAAGTGGTGCTGTCTAAGATAACTTTCAGTAATGGTGCAAGTGTGTGATTCTGCTATGTCTAATAAGGTAGCCCCTAGCTGGATGTGGCTGCTAAACTTGAAATGTAGCTAGTGTGACTGAGGAACTTCATTAATTTTATCTAATTTATCTATATTTAAATGGCATGATGTTTAACAGCACAGAAGTTTGTGTTTCTGTTACATGTATACCTAATTTAATCATGCTTTGTTTAATTGTGCTTCAAAGATACTTAAATTTTTTTTTTTTTTTTTTACAAACTAAAGGTTTGTGGTAATCTTGATTTCAGCAAGTCTATCAGCACTATTTTTCATGTCTATTTTTTGTGTCTCTGTCATAATTCTCCCAATATTTCAGACCTATTCATCTTTAATATATGTTGTGGTAACCTGGGATTGGAGATCTTTAAAGTCATTTTTGTAATAGTTTTGGGGCACCATTAGCCTCACCTGCATAAAGCAATGAATTTAATCAATGTGTTATATGTTTGCTGACTAGACCAACCAACAATTCCCTCATTTCTCTCCTTCTTCTCTGGCTGACCTCTTCCCCAAGAAGCAATATTACATTTAAGCCAGTTAATAACCCTACAATGGCTTCTAAGTGTTCAAGAGTGAAAGCAGAGTCGCGTGTCTCCCACTTAAAATCAAAAGCTAGAAATGATTAAGCTTAGCGAGGCAGGCATGTCAAAAACTGAGACAGGCTGAAAGCAAGATCTCTTGTGCCAAATAGCTAACCAAGTGATGAATGCAAAGGACATATTCTTGAAAAAAATTAAAAGTGCTACTCCAGAGAACACACAAAGGACAAGAAAGCAAAACAGCCTCATTGTTAATATGGAGAAAGTTTTTGTGGTCTGGATAGAGGATCAGACTAGCCACAACATTCCCTTAAATCAAAATCTAATCCAGAGCAAGATCCTAACTATTTAATTCTGTGAAAGCTTAGAAAGGTGAGGAAGCTGTGAAGAAAAAATTGAAGTTAACAGATAACATTAAAGTGCAAGGTAAAATAGCAAGTGCTGATGCAGAAACTACAGCAAAATATTCAGAAGATTTAGCTAAGATCTTTGATGTAGGTGACTACACTAAACAACAGCTTTTTAATGTAGTTGAAGCAACCTTTTATTGGAAGAGGATACCAGCTATGATTTTCATAGCTAAAGAGAAGACAATGCCTGGTTTTAAAGCTTCAAAGGACAGAATGAATCACTGGTTAGGGACAAATGCAGCCAGTGATTTTAAGTTGAAATCAATGTTCATTTACCATTTTGAAAAATTTAACAACCTTTAAGAATTATGCTAAATGAATAATGCCCATGCTTTATAAATGGAACAACAAAGCCTAGATGACAACACATCAGTTTACAACATGGTTCCTGAATGTTTTAATTCCACTGTTGAGACCTGCTTCTCAGGAAACAAGATGCCTTTCAAAACAGTACTGTTCCATGACAATGTGCTGGTCACACAAGAACTCTGATGAAGATGGACAATGAGATTAATGTTGTCTTCGTGTTGCTCACACAGGATCTATTCTGGCCCGTGGATCACGGAGTAGTCTTGACTTTCAAATCTTATTATTTAAGAATGCATTTCATAAGACTGTAGCTGCTGTTGATAAAGATCCTTCTGACGAATGAATCTGGGCAAAATGGACAACCTTCTGGAAAAGATTCCCCATTCTAGATGTCATTATGAGAATTTGGGATTCATTTGAGTAGGACAAGATATCAACACTAATAGGAATTTGGAAGAAGTTGATTCCAACCCTCAGGATGACTCTGAGGGATTCAAAACTTCACTGGGAGAAAAACCTACAGGTATGGTGGAAATAACAAGAGAACTAGAATTGGAAGTGGAGACAGAATGTGACTGAATTGCTGAAATTTCATCATGAAACTTCAACACAAAGAGTTTTTTCTTTCGGGTGAAAAAGAAAGCAATTTCTTGAGGGTTCTACTCCTGGTGAGGCTCCTGTGAATATGGTTGAAATGATAACAAAAGATTTACAATATTACATAAACTTAGTTGATAAAGTAGTTTCAGAGTGTTAAAAGATTGACTCCAATTCTCAAAGTTCTACTGTTGGTAAAATGTTGTTATCAAATAGCATTGCATGCTGTAAAGAAATCTTTTGTGAAGGGAAAAGTGAATCGATGGGGGCAAACCTCATTGCTATTTTATTTTAAGACATTGCCAGCTGCTCTGTTCAGCAACTACTAGCCTACAACTACCTGATAAGTAGGCAGCCATCAAAATGAGACAAGATCCTTTACCAGCAAAAGGATTAGGAGAATGTTTAGTATTTTTTTAATCAATAAAGTATTTTTAACTGAAGTATGTGCATTTATGTTTTAGACAGTGACACTCCATACTTAGGCTATGGTATACTGTACTATAACAGTTTATGCACTGGGAAACCAAAATATTTAAATATTCATATGACTTGCTTTATTGCCATGATCTGGGACCAAACCTGAAATATCTTTGAGTTATGCCTGTATTCTTTCTAAGGAAGAAAGTTTTTGCTTTGTTGGTTTTCCAATTTGTTTTTTCCTATCTCAGTCAATTCTACTCTTAACTTCCTTATTTCTTTCTACTTTCCTTGTGTTTTTTCCCTCCTGTCCTTCTAACTTCTTAGATTTGAAGTTTATTTCATTATTTTTAACAGTTATTATAAAATACAGCCCTTCAAAGCTGCATATTTTCCTCAAAATATTACTTTATTATATTCTACAAATCGAATTGAGATTACTTTAATTGAAACACAGTTTACATTTATCAAAATGTACCCTTTGGAAGAGTGTAGCTATAAGAGCTTTGGTGAATGATTACTCTTATTTAACCACTGCCACAGTTATGGTTTGGATACTTTTCAATACCCCAGAATACTTTCATTCCCCTTTATATTCATTCCCTATGTCATTAATCTGTTGGATTATAGATTAATTTTGCCTTTTGTAGAATTTCATATAAATGGAAACAGCATATACATTTCTGCCCCTATTGCTGTAGCTCACCAGAATAGTTTTGAGAGTTACCTGTGATATTGTATGTAATGATAATTCATTCTTTTAAATTATGGATTATAATTACATGGTATAGCTAGATCACTATTTGATTATCTATTTATCCATGAAATGTCCTCCCCCCCAGCTTTTAGCTATTATAAATAAAGCTACTACGAATATACATGTACAGAAATTTATGTGGAGATTGATTTCTTTTTTCTTGTCTCATTGCTTAGGGATGGAATTGTGTGCTATATATGCTTAACTTCATAACAAATGGCCAAAATGTTTTACAAAATGGTTGTATCACTTTCAATTTTCACATATGGAAGATTCAGTTATTTGACATCCTAATTAACACTTGTTACAAGTGTTTTAAGTCATATCATTCTTATGAAAGTATACTGATATCTAACTGTGGTTTCTGTTGTAATTCTCTGATGACTAATGATGTTTAGCATTTTTTTGCATAACTTATCAGATATTTTTGTAATTTTTGTGATATGGCTATTCAAATATTTTACCCATTTAAAATTGAATTAATTTCTTAATATTCAGTTGCAAGAGTTCTTTATGTATTCTGGATACAAAATTTTTGGTCAGGTATATTAATTGCATAAAGCCTGTGGCTTTCCTCCCAGCCTGCTCATTTGAAGAGCAGATGGTTTTGATTTTAATTAAATTCATTTATCATTTGTTGTCTTTTATAGTTTATGTTTTCTTCTATAGAAGAACCTTTGTGTACCCTAAAATCAGAAAGATAATTTATTCATTTTTTTCCTCTGGTTTTATGGTTTTAACTTTTCTTATTAGGTCTATGATCCATTTTGAGTAATTTTTTTCTTGGTGTGAAAGAAAAAGTGAAAGTTTACTTTTTTTCCAAATGGGTTGATCCAGTATCATGTATTGGATTTTCCCAGTGAATAATCATGGCACCTTTGTTGAAAACAGATTGGTGATATGAACATGGTTAATATAATAAGACACTCCGTGTTGTCTATTGTGTTCTGTTGATCTCTGTGTGTAATTTATGCCAATATTGCACTGTCTTGATATCTTAGTTTTGAATTATCTTGAAATCATATAGTGGAAGCACTCCAGTGTTGTTCTACTTTTACAAAATCTGTTAGAATTAGTTTTGTCAATTTCTATAGAGTATGTTCTGGGGTTTTGATTGGAATTGCATTGATTCTATAGATAAGTTTGGGGAAAGCTGACTTCTGAACACATCAAGAATTCTAATCCCTGAACATGGTATATTTCTCTATTTTTTAGATATTTAAGCATTTGTCTCAACAGCATTTTATAGTTTTAGTGTATAAGTTTTGCATATATTTTGTTAAACTTTTCATTAATTTTTCATTTCATTATGAGTATTGCATTTTAATTCCATTGAAAACTGTTATTTAGACATATAATTGATTTTTGTAGTCTTTTGTATCTTGTGATATTGTTAAATTAACTAGTTCTGGTAACCATTTAAAAATATGTAAAGTGATTAGAATATTTTATATCCACAAACAGATTGTGTTGGAATAAATGTGATTTTATGATTTCATTTCCAATATGTATGATTTCATTGTTTTTCGTAACTATTGTATGGGCCTGGAACCGCTATATAATATTGAATACAAATTATGGGAAACAACAACATTGCCTTCTTCTCAGTCTTAGGGGGAAACGTTTAGTTTTCAATATTAATTGTGACTACTAGCTGTAGTTTTCTTACAGCTGTTCATTATTAGGTTGAGGAAGTTAGATCATTCCTAGTTTGTAGAGAATATTTTTTAAATCATGAATGGATATGAATATGAAGTGCTTTTATGTATTTTGTAGATAAACATGTGGTTTTAATCTGTTAGTATAGTTAATAATGATTCATATTTGAATGTTAAACCAGATGTTCATTTCTGCAATAAACCCCTGTCTTGTTTATATATGGCTAGATTTGATGTGCTGATATTTTGTCAAGGACTTGTGCATCTATATTTGTGGAAAACTGATATTTATCTATCCATAATTTTTAAATGAGTTTATCTGGTTTTGGTATCAGATAAAAATCATGAAAGGATTTAGGAATTATTACCTTCTCTATTTTTTGAAAGGTTTGTGTAAAACAAAGCCTTTTTTCTGCTTACATATTTAATAGAATTCAAGCTGTGGTGCTGCCTGGACTTGCACTTTTCTTTGAGCAAGTCTCTTAAAAAAAAATTGAGCTATTCAACTCCTTGAATATGTAGACAGGGCTATTAAATTTGAAGTGGGGCGTAGTTTGCTAATTTGCATCTTTTAAGAAATTTGGCCTAGAAATATATTATAAATATATTAGAAAATATATTGAAATTTTTGGTATAAAGTTGTTCATATTCTTCCATTATCTTTTATTATGTAATCTATCTTGAATTCCATTCATTTCTCATATTGATCATTTTTGTCTCTTTTTTTTTAATCACCTATCTAGAGTTTTATCAATTGTATTGTTCTTTACAAAGAACCATCTTTTGATTTCATTGGTCTTTCTTTACTATTTGTCCAATTCTTATGTTAATTACTCCTGTATATATATTTATTATTTTTCCCTTTTATATATTTTGGTCATATACTTTATTTTTTAGACTTTTGAAATTTAAGCTTAGATAACTGACTTTAGAATTCTAGTTTAAAATGATTTAAAACTATGGATGACCTTATCAGCACCTAACAAATATAGTTATGGTATGTTTTAATTTTTATTTGATTGAAGTATTTTTAATTTCCTTTATGATTTATTTTGTGATCCATGGTTTATTTACATGCATTTCCCAAATAAGCATTCTTTAGGGATATTCTTAGTTATTGATTTCTAAATGTTGTTTTTTCTTTATAACTTCTAATGTCTGTTGTTTAAATCCTCTAAGTTTATCAAGATTTGTTTTATTTGTTTATGTGGTCATATGTGTACTTGAAAACAATGTAAGTTCTGCTGTTGTTGATTGTAATGTTCTATAAATATAAATTTGAGTAAATTGGTTAATAGTGTTATTAAGTTCTCTATCTTTATTGATTCTATACTTGTTCTCTCATTTAATAAGAAGTATTAAACTGTCCAATTATATCTGTAAACTTATTTTATTTCTCTTTGAGTTCTATCAGTTTTACTTCATGTATTTTGATTTTTAAAAATTAAAAAATTTATTTATAGGAAGGAAGTAGGCAGGAATGAAGACATGCAGGTAGATAGAACGAGGAGGAAGGAGCATTATACATCCCATTAGCTGTTCATGTTGATTGTTCCTCCTCCACTCCCCCCACCATGCCTTTGACTTTATGGGTCCTTGAGTTTTATGTGGACTACACCATCCTGAGCTCTTAAGTTTAACTGCTGAGACCCTGAGACCCTATGGTGGACCACTTCATGTATTTTTCAACTCTGTTATTATGTCTATCCATAATTAGGATTGTTATGTCTCCCTAAAATTGACCCTTTTCTCATTATGAAATACCCTTTTTGTTCCTGTTAAAATTCCTTATTTTCATTCATAAGTATCCTTAAACTTAAACTGTTTCTCATAGACAACTTAAGGTAGATTTTACTTTTTTCTCTGCCTTTCAGTTGTCGTATTAAGAACACACACACACACACACACACACACACACACACACACACACACACACAATTAGCAATGTGGCAAGCATAAGTCTACTATCTTGCTGTTTATTTTCCACTTATCCCATCTGCTCTTAGTTCCTCTTTCCCTCTTTGCTACCATATATTAGATTAACTGAGCATTTACATCCATTTTCTCATCTGTACCCTTGGGCATATTTTTAGAAGTTGTTTTAATGTACTTGTTTGCTAATTTTTTATTACTGTCATTTCTCGGTTGTTTTTACAGACTTATTTTCTCTTAAATTCTCACTTTTTTTGCTATTTGCAATTCTTCTAATTTAAAAAAAGTGATCTTATTAGGTGCTAGATTTTGTGACTGTTATATGTTGAATTTAGCTATATCTCTTTAAAGAATTTTGGAAAATATTTTGGCAGGCAATTAAGTTACTTCTGGAACAACTCATTCATTGTGAGGTTGCTTTAAAGTTTGGGGAAATTTAAAGTAGCCTTCATTAACTCAAACATCCTCCCACTGTATGTGAGCCCTAAGAATTTTTGCTGAGCCATGTAACATTTCACATTATGTGTACATGGTTTATTATTTAGCAGTCAACTGAAGGGCTCCACTATGCATATTTCTTGAGCCTTTTCTATGCATCTCTTCCTTTTCTCTAATAGTTTGTCTTGACAGATATCCCTTTAGTACTCCATTTCACTGCCAGAATTCCTTTCTCTGTTCAACTCATTGAGGCAATTGATTTCTATTTGAATTCTCCCTCTGCACTAGTCTGGAAATTCCTGCAATACAAAGGCAAGACCAACATAGGGTTTTTCTAGTTATACAATGTCTTAAAGTTGCTTCATGGATTTTGTCTAGTTTTACAAAAGTTTATAGTAGGAGGACAAATTTGATTATACTTATTTGATCAAGACAGAAGTGGAAGCCCTGAACTGTAGTATTTTTTTATTATTACTTAGTTTTAAATATTAATGCTTTTCTGTTATGATTTATTTAGCCCATGATTATTCACAACTGTATTTTAAAATTTCTAAAGGGCCCAAGAATTTGACATTTCTGTATTGATTTCAAACTTAATTGCATTGTGCCTGAGAGTATATTCATTTAAGAACAGATATTTAGAATTTGATGCTTCACTTATCTTATAAATATTTCATGTGTGTGTAAGAAGAAAGTGTTTTCTAATTGTTGGGAACTGATTATATGTATATATACATATATATGCATGTACCACTAAATCAACTTTGTTAATTGTTTTCAAATCCTTTATATCTTTGCTAGTTATTTGTCTTCTTGGCTGTTTATTAGAGAAATATGTTGAAACCTAATACTGGGATGGTTGAGTTGTCAATTCTCTTTAGTCTTTCAATTTTTGTTTTCTGTATGTGACACTTTAAAAAATTGAGGTGTGGACTATACAAATCTTAATTATATAGTTCAAGTAATTTATGCACACACACATATGCACCCAAGTACTACCTAGATCAAGATGTAAAATGTCTCCTGACCGGTCACATAGAAGTCTTCCTTTTGCCTTCTTCCTGTCAATAACCACCAACCCCTTGTGTATTTTTGAGTTTTATATAAATGGAAATATATGATATATATTTTTTGCTAACATTATGGTTTTGAGATATAGCTGCGTTGTTTTGGGTATCATTAGATTTTCTTATTGTTCCCAAGTATTCCATTGTGTGAATATTTTGCCATTCTATTATTAACAATCATTTAAGTTGTTTCTAGTCTGGAGCTATAAGAAATAACACATCTATGAAAATTTTTGTACACGGTTTTGGTAGTGGAAATTAAAATCTCACGTTTGTAGGTAAAGGTTCAAGAGTAGAATTGCTAATGCGTGGACTAAATATGTGTTTTACCTTAGTAGATAGCACCTGTTTTGTAAAATAACTTGTACCAATATACTCTCTTATTACTACTGTATGAGAATTCCAGTTGTTCTCTGTTCTTGCCAATACTTGGTAAAGTCTTTATTTTAATTCTGGTAATTCTGGTGGGTGCTTATCATTGTGGTTTTTGATTTGCATTTCTCTGATGACTAATGTGTTGAGCACAGTTTCATATATTTATTTGGTCATTTGGATATATATATTTTCCTTATTAAGTGACTGAAATTTGGCTCATTTTAATATGTATTAAAATATTATCTGTCTGTGGCTCACCTTTTCATCATCTTAATAGTGCCTTTTGAATAACAGAAATATTTGATTTTAAGGAAGTCTAATATGTCAATCTTTTCTTTTATGTTTGGTGTTCTTTTGTGTGACCTGCTTAGAAGAAACCTTTGACTTCCCCAAGTTCTGGAAGACTTTCTTCTATTTTTTTCTTCTAGAATCTTAATGGTTTTAGTTTTCAGATTAAAATCTATGATCCATTTGGAATAGATTTTTTTTCAATTATTTTTTATTGTAGTAATTATTGTATACATTAAAATAATTTCTTATGTATAGGTTCCCCATTTCTTAGATATATTTCAACACACCATGCGTTCCATCAAATCACCAAGTGTTCTTCCCCATTGTCTAGTGGGCTTCACCACCATTTGCCCCTCCCCGCCCACTCCTTATTGGTTACCTAAGTTCTGTAGCAAATGTTTCAGGGTGGTTATATTTCATCTGTTCCTTTGTGTTGTCTATTCATATTCCACCTATAA
The DNA here is from genome assembly GCA_004363575.1 of Solenodon paradoxus. Lineage (NCBI taxonomy): Eukaryota > Metazoa > Chordata > Mammalia > Eulipotyphla > Solenodontidae > Solenodon > Solenodon paradoxus. The sequence continues at coordinate 59,235 of RJWH01004737.1, read as the reverse complement.
ATGAAGTCATCTGCTATCTACTTTTCTTCTTTTGACTTGTTTCACTTAGCATAATTCCCTCTAGTTCCGTCCATGTTGCTTCGAGTGACAGGATTTCATCTCTTCTAAGGGCTGTATATGTGTATATGTACTACGTCTTTTTTATACATTCACCTGATGTTCAGCACTTAGGTGATTTCCGGTTCTTAACTATTGTGAATATAACTGCAATAAACGTGGGGGTATATACATCCCTGTGCATGGGTGCTTTTGTATCCTTTGGGTAGATGCCCAGAAGTGGAATGATGAGATCATATGGGGTTTCCATCTTCAGTTTTTTGAGGAATCTCCAAATTGTTCTCCACAGGGGTTGTACCAATTTGCATTCCCACCATCAGAGCAAAAGTGTTCCCTTTTCTCCACATCCTCGCCAGCATTTGTTTCCAGACTTTTGGATAATAGTCTTTCAGGTGTAAGGTGATATCTCATTGTTGTTTTAATTAGCATTTCCCTGATAGCCAACCAGTAGGAACATAATTTCATGTGCCTGTTGACTATTTGTAGATCCTCTTCAGGAAAGTGTCTATCCAATTCCTCCTCCCATTTTTTGATTGAATTGCCTGTTTTTCTGTTGTTGAGTTTTATGAGTTCTTTGTATAATTTGGATAATAAGCCCTTGTCAGAAATATGAAAAGCAAATATCTTTTCCCAGTTAGTAGGTTGCCTCTTGGTTTTGGCGATGTTTTCTTTTGTTGTGAAGAAGCTCGTTAGTTTGATGTAGTCCCAGTTCTTTATTTTTCTTTTAGTGTGGCTGTGCAGTTTTCCCAACACCATTTCTTGAGGACACTTTCCTGTTTCTATCATATGCTTTTGGCTCCTTTGTCATAGATTAACTGACTGTATGTGAGTGGGTCAGTTTCTGGTGATTCAATTCTATTCTACTGATCTGTGTCTCTGTTATTATTTCAGTACCATGTTGTTTTGATCACTATTGCTTTATAATATAGTCGAAGTCTACAAGTGTAATCTCTCCAGATTTGTACTTTTTTCTAATTACTGCTTTGGCTAATCAGGATCTTTTGTTGTTCCATGCAAATTTGAAGATTTTTTTGTTCTGTTTCTTGGAAATAAACCCATGGGATTTTAATGGGGATTGCATTAAACTTATATATTTCTTTGGGTAAGAGCCATTTTAATGATATTGAGTCTTCCCAGCCATGAGCAGAGGATATCTTTCCATTTCTTTGTGCCCTCCTGTTTCTTTTAAGAAGGACTTGTAGTTTTGTTGTTTAGATCTTTTACTTCCTATTAGGTATATGCCCAGGTATTTCATTTGTTTGATGTCTATTTTAAATGGTGTGATTTTCATGATTTCATTTTCTTCTAACTGTTGTTCGTGTATAAAAATGCAATAGATTTTTGTGCATTGATTTTGTAACCTGCCACTTTATTGTATTCATTAATGAGTTCTAGAAGTTTTTTGAGAGAGACTTTGAAATTTTTAATATGTATAATTGTGTCATCTGCAATTAATGAGAGTTTTGCTTCCTCCTTTCCAATTTGGATTCCTTTTATTTCTTTTTCTTGCCTAATTGCTCTAGCTAAGACCTCCAGTACAATATTAAATAGCAGTTAGAGAGTGGACAACCTTGCCTTGTTCCTGACCTAAGAGGAAATGCTTTCAATTTTTCGCCATTGATTACGATGTTGACTATGGGTGTTTCATATATGACCTTTATTATGTTGAGGTATGAACCTTCTGTTCCCATTTTATGGAGAGCTTTTATTATAAATGGGTGTTGGATCTTGTGAAAAGCTTTCTCTGCCTCTATTGATATGATCATGTGGTTTTTCTCTTCGCTTTTGTTGATATGGTGTATTGTTGGGGACAGAAAACAGAGCAAGGTCAGAATTGTACCGGGCAGAAAGTCAAGGACACCAGACCTGGAGCATCACGTGAAGGCTGCCATGTGAAAAAACTGGGACAGTGTGTCTGTGACTGTTCACCGACCAAAATAAGATAGATATATTTTGTTAGAGAGCAAAGGCTGTATAAGCAATCCAATTTAATTATGAACTTGCTTACATAAACTGCTTGAAGTAATGCTGTGTATCAACCCAATAAATAGTTGGAGAGCAGGATGGTCAGGGTCTTCAGTCTAAGAGAGAGACCATTGGCCCCCTGATCCCCACCTTTTCTATCCTCTCACACTGTCTCTTGAGTTTCCCAGTCTCCTGTGTGCTCCTTTCCTCATCACCCCTGCTCCCAGGATCAAGGCTGGTTGTGTAGGACACTAATTTAGAATAGATTTTTGCATATATGATGAGTTTAATTTAAAAGAGTATATCCAGTTGTTTAGAATTATTTATTGAATTGACTATCCTTTCTCCACTGAATTGTCATTTTGACACAAGACATCAGTTGACTGTCTATGTCTGGGTATGTGTCTGGCTCTCTTATTTTGTACCATTGCTGTATTATCCTTATATATATCTTGCCTTCTTTAGTTTTTTTCAGTCTTGATGCCAGATAGTGTAAATCCTTCAGTCCTTGTTTTCTCAAGATTGCCTTAGCTGTCTAGGTCTTTTGCATTTTCATATAAATTCCACATACATTTTAGAGGGAGCTTGTCAAATTCCAAACAAAGCAAAATAAAACAAATTTCTCCTGGGAGTTTAGACTTGGATTAAACTGAATCTCTATGGCAATTTGGTGGTGAAATGACATCTTAACAATTTTAAGTTTTTAGTTCATGATCACAGTATATTCTTATATTTAGTTGAGTCTTCTTTAATTTCTTTTGGCAGTTATTATCAAATGGCAAATGCCTGCTCAGTTGGTCACTACCAGTGGCATATCAAAATTGTTATCAGTCACTTATCACTATGCTTTATCAAGAACTTATTAAATGTATAAAATTAAATAATCATATGTTCAAGCTAAAAGAAAACTTTGACTTTATAGAACTTATAAATTATACATATTCATGTTATTCATAATTGGGGAGTTACTATATCTAATATAAAATCCTAGAATTGACTTTAGAAACACAAAGCAAAAGCAAATTTTTGATAAGAAGATAGGGGTGGAGAGTGAGCATGAGAAAATTTGGAGTCAGACACATCTGATTCTGCTAGTTAGTGATGTGTGCCTTAGTTTACCTTTTCTCTGAAATAGGAATAATTTTAGTACATCCTTCATTGGATAGTTGTATTAAATGAGGTAAGATACGTAAAACATTTAGGCAATGTCTTATTATAATGAGTTCAATAAATGTCAGTGTACGTATTATGATTATTCAGTCCTCTTCCTGCAGCCTTGACCCAACACAGAAGGAAAATTGATGTATACATTTATCATCATGAGTCACCAGAAAGTGTCTACCTGGCGTCTTAAGGAAATAGTCATTGTAGATATATATATATGAATTTAAATAATAATAATGAAAACTTGTTGCCTTAAAATGGTATACATTAGCTTCCTGAAAAATAAACTCATGCCTAGTGTTTCTTCAATTTATGAGGATGACATATAAATGAAATGTGATGTGTACATATCATTCTGCTAGATTCCATTGTTTTTGCTCTCATTTTGAGGATCAGGATATTGACACTTAGATCATGGAGTAACTTGCCTTAAGTCATAGTGTCAAAAAAACAGAATTCTATACCAAACCAGGATGTTAAGCAGAAGCCTTTTCCATTCAGAGCATAATTTATCTTGATTCTTCCATATATTGAAAACAGAACAGTGTCCAAAGAACTAGAGGAAAAACCAGGAGAGAGTGTAGTCTCAAACTCTGGGAGGAGAGTTTTATAAAGCAAGAATGATCGATATTGGATATTGTAGAGAAATGTTTAAAAAATGATGAAACATGTAGATACACATTTGATTTTGAAATGTGAGATAGGCACTTAGTTACCATTAATTCTGTTTTATAGACTAAATGTTGTAATTTTGATCTACAATTTACTATTGGAAACAAGTTGGCTAAGATCTGAGTAATCAAGTGATAATTATGGCCAGGAAAAAATATAATTTCCAGAAATAATAATTTTTGGTCATTTTCCAAGGACAGGAAATTACTAAATTTCTTGTGGTTTAGTAATAATTTCCCTTGAAATAAGGAGTTTTATTTGTTTATTTATTTAAAGGAAAGATACAGGCAGGAATGAAGGCAAGTAGGGAAACAGGAAGAGAGAGGAGGAAGAAGTATTTTATTTAGTTGTTCATCTTGCTTGTTTTCCCTGGGTCCTTGGGATGTATGTGGACTGTGCTGGGCTGGAGACAGCGGTCAAACTGCTACACTACTAGAGCACACTTGAAGTTTTAACTTTATATATTTGGATTACAAATATGATCCTTCTCAAGGTATTTTTGTAATCTAGACTACATATCCTATTTTGTATGCAGCCACTCTCTGCCCTTACATTCGTACAGGGCTTCTAGTGCTTTTACGGGAGTTCTGGGTTTATCTTCCTTCCTGAATAATTGGTCCAGTTTTATCATCAGATCTATTTATTACAAGAATGATTTTGGTGATTGGGACATATACCCTGGAAAATTTTCCTTTTCTGTGTCACCCATTCTCTCTATAGAACTGAAACATCATTTGTGTTTCTTTAAATCATTTCTTTAAATTTATCCAGTGACGTATCGCAGCTGTACTCTGGGATATTTGATTTGTTAAGATGTTGAGGGCAGGTATTCCCTGGTAGAGTAGTGGTTTGATCCACTGTCTGGTCAGGCACAATCCGCATTATTCCAAGGACCTGGGTTTGCATCCCTGGATGGGGGAGGACAACCAGGATGAACGACTAAATAAAATAAAATAAATAAAAATGCTTCTTCCTCCTCTCTTTTCCTGCCTGCCTACTCACCTTCACTCCTGCCTGCAACTTTCCTTTAAAAAAAGATGTTAAAGATAATTTTTGAGGAATTCATTTTCTAGGGAAAATTTCATTGAGCTCTCCTTCTTAGATATAAAATAAAGGCTTTTCATGCTGGTGATGGAAAGGACATAAATAATGGTGGTAGAGTTACGTAGTAGAGACAAAAGATGAATGTTACTTAAGTAGTCCAGCTTCCCTGGAACTTCAAATAAATGAGTATAAAAGAAGAATAAAAAAATACTTTTTGTCAATCTTAGAGAGACTAAGAGAAACAGAAACATCATTTTGAAGGCTCTGAAAGAATAGTATAAGATAAATATGTATAAATATATAAACTATGGATTTGGATGATGTGCTTTCTTAGATGGGCAAATTTCATTTGTTATAAAACTTAGGTGTGAAACAATGCAGATTCAGCAGATTCAGACCTATACTCATGTTTGCATGGTGCCTGGGATTCTTGGTGGTATCATTCTTCTTGCTAGTGTAATCTTTCCTCTTGTACCCATCTTGTTATTTCTTCCAAGAACCTTTCTCTAGATCTTATGCCTATACACAATGGTAAAGAACATGAGTTTTGGAAAAAGATAGTGGGAACTCCAGTTTCAGTTTAGTCATTGATGAACTGTGTATCATTAGTCAGGGTAATTAATATCTCTGAATTTCAGCTTCCTGTCTGTTAAAGGGGGAAATAGCACTATTTACTTCATAGGACTTTTGTGAAGATTAAACAAAATGAATACATAAAACTTGTAGTATAATGTCTGATGCATAGTATCTGTCATTACTGGAATTGCTCTAGATTCATTTATTAAGTACTTGATGTTTCTCAGTCTTACGCACATGAGTTGGCAATATTTTCTAATCATTGCCTTTATCCCCTCATTTTTGTTCCTTCTGTTGACATTTCCAGGAGGCCTAGACATGGAATATTCTCTGAAAATTTGGAGTCAAAAGACCAGAAGCGATACACAGGGGAGGGCAGGACTCTGTCTCTGACTCCCAAGTTTCAAGCTTCATTTTCCTTCATTACTGTATTTGGGCCTCTTTCGGTTATTCTCATTGCCAAGGCATAAGAAGCTGGTTGGACAAGGCAGTTGCATTTATGACAGAGAATAGCTGCTAGAAATTTCCCCATGTCCTTCACCCAAGACAGGTTTCTGTCTCATCACTGGGGAAGGTGATGGAGTAAATAGCATGAAACCATGTGCTGCTTTCTTTCTTTCTTTCTTTTTTTTTTTTTTACCACAGGCAGAGTTTCACTCTGCTTGAATGAGTTCATATAGAAGGTTTCACTCTAACTGATGTCCTAGGAAACACCTGGGACGTTTAACATTAAAACACCTGACTTGTTCTGAATACCTAGAGGTCTTATTTTTAGGAACTCTGTGTGTCCGTGTCTGAAAGAGAGAGTAATGCTGTATCATAGTTAGATGCTATACTTAAACATTCAGTTGCAGAATATAAAATAGCAGTGTTAAGTCTTGATGGGGAGGGTTCTTGAATTAAAGGACCAGAGGTATGTAAACTCTTCTGCTTTTGATTTACCAAAGACTTGTTTTAATCTTCCCTTTCTAAAATGAAAATAAATGGCAATGTTCTTGTCAATAAAATTTAGCCAGATTTCTGAAAAATCTGAAATGTAAAATAGGAATTATCTGCCAAATGAAGTCTATAAATGAACCATGGTCTTAGGAGTTAACCAGGATGCCACTGGGCTAGACATAATCCTCCAACTCAGTGATTCCTCTCTGCTCAGGCTGTCCACTGCTTCAGTCACTTCCAGCTTAATGTGTTTTTCTCTTGGGCAGGACTACAGGGGATTGACTTGTCATTATGATGTTTGAGAGTCTTTCCAATTACGAGAAGTTGGGAACAACTACATGACTTCTAAGGATGTTAATGGTAGAGGTGAGAAGAGGAGGAAGAGGACAGTTGGGTGAAATTCTGGAGCCTGTATCAAAGATGGAAAAATCATACTCACTAGACAAGAAACTTACAGAGACAGGTTAAACTTGCATCAATCTTTCTGTAAAACTGTATTGAGATATTTTCTCCTGATAAAACAATGTTGCTGGTTTTTTCTGTTACTTCTCTTTAGCTTAAATTTATTACAGTTATCTTTAACTTTTCATTCGTAGGTGTGATGTTTATTGTTCGCTTGAAATTTATATATCGTGTTAAGGAAACATCTATTATAAATTTTCAAAGAGTTCTTTTAAATCAAGAAATAATGTTTGATTTTATTGAACAATGATCAGTTGAGATACTCTTACTGTTTTTCTTATTTAGTATACTGCTTCAAATCTTTGGCAACCTCTCTCATAATCAGTTGGGGAAAACTCTGCTTTTAGAGGACTCATGTGATTAAGTCAAGCTCACTTGAATAATAATAAAACAGAATTAGGGGATCTAAAATATTTATGATACTGGGGATTATTCAGGGTATGTATATTGAGGAGATGAAGGTCATCTTAGAATTCTGCCTACAATACTTACTACAACTGGAGAAATTGTCCTTTGTAATTAAGTAGCCATATGGCTTTTAATTCTGCAGTCCTATTTTTAGGACTCCATTTTATAGAAACAAATACATCAACATACAAGATGTTTATTGTATTGCTTGTAATGACCCCAAGTTGGACACTCATTCTTCATTCAAAGGAGACTGCTTAAATAAATCGGTATGTGTATAAATAATAATAATATGTATAAATCATAAATGATACATGCATGCATTCTTAATATGAATAACAGCTTTATTAATTTGAGTCATAAAAAAACAAGCAGTCGAGTAAAGTGTCCTTAATGATATGATCATATTTTGAAAAGAAAAAATTCAAACACTGTGTGTGTATATGAATACAGACAAGGGTGGATACCAAGGCTCTTAATTTGATTCCTCAGAGGGCTAGGAATGGAAAGAATTAGATGGAGTGGTCGATGGGGAAATATTAATAACTTTACCTATACACTTCTCTCCACTATTCATATACTTCATATGAAAAAAATTCTCTTTAATTAAAAGTAATGAATATTATAAAAGCTAAACAAATATTTCCACATTTTTACAATATATAATATGTAAAAATACAGACAATTTACAAAAAACCAGTAACGCTTAAAGAATCACATACCAATAATCCAAATATCCAGGCATAATTCTTGTTATTAGTTTGTTATATTTATGTGCATATTTCCAAAAATATTCATAATGTAAATATTACTTTGAAAATGGATCTTTTTCATGTGAGATTATCACAGATGAAAGTCCGACTTCATCCTAAATCATATGCACTCATGAATATTTTCTTTGATGTCATTATGTTCTAATTTTTAAACATTTAAATTTTTAATTTCTATGGAATTAATTTTTGTATACAGTGCTAGTTGAAGATTGACATTTATATATTTTTTCATTTGATAACTATTATCCCAAAAACATTTATAAAATGATTTATAGGATGATTTGAAGCATGGAAGAATTTGTCACACCATTATTGACTTGAAGATGGGAGGTCAAGTGGAAGTCAAGTATTATCTATGGTTGCTGAGAGGGCCCTCATGACTAGAAATGTCACTTTTACTATATAATAAATTCTTATCCTGCCTGCCTGCTCACATTTATTCATTCCTGCCTGCACCAAATATATATATATATATGTACTGTACATATATAATACATGTATACTAACCCTACATGTATTATGACTTTATAATATACTTTAATATCTGGTAGGGAGATCTTCCTGCACTTCTAGCAGTTTTTGTTTTATATTCTCTTTATTCAACCACAACTCCTTTGCTGCTTTCTCATTCCCTTGATTTAATCACAATTCTGTCTTACTCTGTTCCCCCACCACCCCCAAAATCAATGAAGCTGGGAAAATATTTACAGACATGTTGATGGTCTCACTTTAAATTCAAGATCACTCATCTTAAGCATTTTGCTACCCCCAAAGAGCCTTTATTTCTAAACTGTTCACTCTCCCTCTCTCCTGGATGGCTATTTTTTACTTTTTTAACCATCTCTTCTCTCTTCAAATTCTCGCTTTCCTATCCTTACTCTCAGGTCATCATACAAATGCCAAGGCATTGCTATGCAGAGGAATTCACGGGGAGCACAAACAAGGACACTTACACTTAGTTCAGTTTGGCTGGGTGTCTGAGAGAGCTTCCTGTAGGAAAGTTATTTGAGTGGAATCTTGAAAAAAAGAGTGGTAATGGAGATTATCTGTTGAAGATTGAGTCATGTATTCCATATACTTTGAAGTCAGCTAAGCAGGCACACATCCTATTTTGAGATGCTCAACCAACCAAGACTCTCCACAGATAGGAGTCCATCCCATTTGGGCTGTATTTTCTGGGTGGAATAAACAAACCCTACCCGTGGTCATTTGTCTTTTTTTTTCAAATTGTATTTATGCAAACACTGTTCCTGATTTCTTTGGTATTCTTTACATCATCCATTGAATTAATTCACACCCATCCTTCAAAAATACTCTTGTTGGTACACTTCCTCTCAGAAGAACTTCCTACTATCCTAGTTTGCATTAGGTATCATCTTTTCAACTTCTGTATACTTTTTACATTCATTAATAATTTGTGTGTATGTGGTCCAATATAGTTTTAGCTTTTGAAAACACGGTTTATTATGATGGCTTTATTATTAGTCTATTTTATCAATACAGAAAAATTAAGAGCTATATACCAGCCACTGCTCTCTACTAAGATTAAAAAAATGAAAGGCCACTACTATCAAAAGCCCACAGTTAAGCAGTAGAAAAAAATATGCAATGGATTCTAATAACATAATCAAAATTATGACAAATTTTGTGATAGTTCAAGAAAGAATCTAATCAATACTGTGGGATTCACAGAAGGCTTTAAGTAGGAGGTAACATGAATTATTGAAGAGTATGTTTGCTAAAGGGACAAAGCAGGCAAGGATGTTTTATTTGAAGCAAACGTATGGAAAGGCATGTCTAACCATTTGAGCACTGGGGGAAACAATACTAGTTTGACATATCATTGGAGAATGTGAGAAAAGAACACTCATCAGAAATAAGGCTAGAGAGAGTGGCAGGGAAGGGCCTTGTGCATCCAGAAAAGCAATTTATATATTAACCCCAAGACACTACAGAGAATTATAACTAAGACTGCCTTAAAGAAAAATGACTTTGGCAATAGAGAGGACAGAGTAGGGGAGGAGGTATTAAAGGTAGAAAGGTCAGTTAGGAGGCCATTACAACTAAAGCAAATTAAAATAGTAAATAGGAATTTATAAAAAAAAGCTGCTGGGAAATTTTGTGGAAAAGAATCTCATTCTTTTTTTATCTTTTATTATTTATTAGCTATAATGAATATATTTTATTTACGTAAAAAATTTTATTGCAGTAACTTTGATTTTATACATTAAAATTAACTCATATACATAGGCTTCCATATACTGTAATTCCCATTCCTCAGTTTTACGTCAGTATATCTTGCCCTCCACTAAATCACCAAGTGCCTTCTCCATGTCCAGTGAGCTGTCACCATTTGTCCCCCTCCCACTCCAACCCATTCCCTGTTGTTAACCTCAGTTCTATTGCAAGTGTCCAAAGGTTGGTTTTGTGTCATCTGTTCCTTTGTTTTCACTGCTTACATTCCACCTAAGAGTGAGATATCTTTTATCTTTCTTCTTTTGACTTATTTCATTAACATAATCACTTCTAGTTCCATTCATGCTGATTTCAATGAGAGGATTACATCTCTTCTAAGGGCTCTGTAGTATTCCATTGTGTATATGTACCATATAGTCTTGATCCATTTATCTGATGTTGGGCACTTAGGGAGTTTCCAATTCTTAGCTATGATGAATGAGGCTGCAATAAACATGGGGATGCATAAATCTTTGTGAATTAGTGTTTTTATATCTTTTGGGTAAATACTCAGAAGTGGAATGGTGGAATCATATGGGATTTTCCATACTTAACTTTTTGAGGAATTTCCACACTGTTTTCCATAGGGATTGAACCAATTTGCACTCATACCAGCAATGTAAAAATGTTGCCTTTTTGCCAACATTTGTTGTTTTCATAATATCCAGTCTCTTGGTTGTAGTGGATATCTCATTGTTGTTTTGACTTGATTTCCCTTATAGCCACCTAGTAGGAACATCTTTTCATGTACCATTTCACCATCTGTATATTCTCTTCAGAAAAATGCCTCTCTAATTCCTCTACCCATTTTTAAAATGGATTTCCTGCTTTTCTATTACGGAGTTTTATGTGTTCTTTATATCAATGAATATTAGGATCCATCAGAAATATGGAACAAAATACCTTCTCCCAGTTAGTGGGTTGTCTTTTGTTTTGGTGATGTTTGCTTTTGCTGTGAAGAAATTTTTAGTTTGATATAGTCGCATTTTTTTTTTTTTCTATTTGTTTCCCTTGATGCTGGAGTTGAGTTCCCAAAGGCCTCCTTAAGGCTGATGTCGTGGAATGCCTTTCCTAGGTTGTCTTCCAATAATTTTATGGTTTCCAGTCTAATATCCAAGTCTCTAATCCATTTTGACTTAATTTTTATGAATGATCTTAGAGAGTGATCTAGCTTCATTGTTTTCCATGTGGCTGTGCAGTTATCCCAATAGCATTTATTGAAAAGCCTTGCCATTCTCCAAAATATGCTTTGGGGTCCTTTGTTGTATATTAACTGACTGTATGTGAGTGAGTTGAATTCTGGTGATTCAGTCCTATTCCACTGGTCTCTGCCTCTGCTATTATTCCAGTAACATACGGTTTCAATCGCTATTGCTTTGTAGTGTAATCCCTCCAGCTTTGTTCAGTTTTCTCTTAATTGCTTTGGCTATTCAGGGTCTTTTGTTGTTCCATACAAATTTAAATATTTTTTCTTCTATTTCCAGGAAATAAGCCCATAGAATTTTAATGAGGACTGCATTAAATCTATACATTGCTTTAGAAAAGGTGACTGTTTTAATGATGTTGATTCTTCCCAACAACGAGCAGGGGATGCCTTTCCATCTCTTCTCATCCTCTTCTATTTCTTTTAAGAAGGATTTGTACTTTTCATTGTACATGTCTTTGCCTCCTTTGTCAAGTATATTCCAAGATACTTGATTCTTTTTACTTCTATTTTGAATGATGTGGCTTTCTCGATTTCATTTTCTTCTAATGTGTCATTTTCCTACAAAAACAAAACAGATTTTTGTAGTTTGCCACTTTACTGTATTCATTGATTAGTTTTAGCATTTTTTGACAGTGTTTGTAGGGTTTTCAATATATATGTATAATCGTATAATCTGTAAATGATGATAGTTTTACTTCCTCCTTTCCATCTTGGATTCATTTTATTTCTTTTCCTTGCTTTATTGTGCTGGCTGAGACCTCCAGTGTGATGTTAAATAGCAGTGATCAGAGTGGACAGCCTTGCCTTGTTCTTGACTTAGAGGAACTACTTTCAATATTCTGCCATTGACTATGTTGGTTGTATGACCTTTATTATATTAAAGTATGTAACTTCCATCCCCATGTTTTTTGCAGGGTCTTTGTTGTAGATGAGTATTGGATCTTGTCAAAAACTTTCTCTGCTTTTTATTGATATGTTCATGTGTTTTTCTCCTTGCTTTTGTTGATATGGTGTATTATATTAATAGATTTACATATGTTGAACCATCCTTGCAGCCCTGGAATAAATCTCACTTGGTCATGGTGGATAATCTTTTTTGATGCATTGTCGTATTCCATTTGCTAATATTTTGTTGAGAATTTTCACCTATGTTCATTAGAGATATTGATCTGTAATTTCTTTCTTAGTGATGTCTCTGTCAGTTTCTGGTATCACTGTGTTTTTAGCCTCATAGAAATAATTTGCAAGTGTTTCCCGTTCTATATTTTGGAAACATTTGAGAAGAATAGGTGTTAATTATTTTCTGAACTTTTATAAATCTCATTAAAAATATTCTAGTCCTGGGCTTTTATTATCAGGGAGACTTTTCATTGCATCTTCAATTTCTTGGCTGGTGATTTTTCTGTTCAGATTTTCCAGTTGTTCCAGGTTCAGTATTTCCTTAGAAATCTGTTTATGTCCTCTGTGATGTTTATTTGTTGGCAAAGAGCTGTTCAGAGTAGTCTCTTAGGATGTTTTGTATTTCAGTAGTAGTTATTATAGCATCTCCCCTTTCATTTCTGATTCTAGTTATGACAGTTTTCTCTCATTTTTTTTATTTGTGAGTCTAGCCAGTGGTTGGTCAATTTTGTTTATTTTTTTCAAAAAAACCAACTTTTGGTTTCACTGATCTTCTGGATTCCTTTTGTGTTTTCTCTTCCATTTCTGCTCAAATTTTGAACATTTCATTTCTTCTACTGAGTTTTGGCTTTAATTGTTCTTCTTTTTCTAGGTATTTTAAATGTAGAGTTAGATTGCTTATTTGTGATTTTTCTTGTTTTTTGAGGTAGGCTTGGATTTCAATGAACTTCCTTCTTAGCTTGCTGCATCCCATATGTTCTGCTAGTTCATGTCTTCATTATCAATTGTCTCTAAGTATTTTTTAAGTTCTCTTTTATTTAATGTTTTACCTGAGTCATTCAGAAGCATATTGTTCAGTTTACAATTAATTTAGGGTCCTCCAGTTTTCTTTTTGTGGTTGACTTCTTGTTTGAAGTCACCATGGTCAGAGTAGATACTTAGTAAGTTTGTTGAGACATGTTTTGTGTCCCCACAACATGATCAATCCTTGATAGTGTTCTATACACACTTGAAAAGAAAGTGAAATCTGTATTTGTTGGATGAAGTGTTCAGTATATGTCTATTAGACCAAACTGTTCCAAATGGTCATTTAAGGCTGCTGTTTCTCTTCAATTTTCTGGCTTGTTGATGTGTGCATTTTTGTAAATGGGTTGTTAAAGTGTGGTATTATTGTGTTGCTGCTGATGTCTCTTGTCAGTTCTAATGATACTGCTTAATACATTTTGATACTCCATTTGGTGCATATATATTAATAAGTATTATGTCTTCTTGCTGCATTGACCCATTAATCATTATGTAAGTCCATCTCTGTCTTTTGTTATGTTTTTTAGTTGGAAGTCTGTTTTATCTGATATAAATATAGCTGATCCTGTTTTTTGTGGTTGCCATTCGACTGTAGGATCTTCTTCTAACCACTGACTTTGAGCCTTTGTTTATCTTTTGAAAGAAGGTAGGCTTTCTGAATGCAGTAGAAGTTGGGTTATGCTTTTTAATCTATTTAACTACACTGCACCATCACTGGTAAGTTCAGTCCATTAATGTTTAGGGTGATTAATGATACGTAGCTTTTAAAAATTATTTTCTAATTTTCATTTGTGTCTGGAGACAGTACCTTTGTTTTTCTCTTTATCTTTGGTGGGCTGGGTGTATATATGTTTTGATCATTTTCTCTTTATTTTCTTCTTTGCTTTATCCCTGTAGATATATTTTGAGGTTACCCTGAAGTTATCATTAAAAATTCAATGTTTATTTACTATTTTTATTTGAAAGCAGATTAGTTTTCCACTCATTCTAACCATTCACATTTTCTTCTCTTCTCCTCCTCCTTTTATATTTGATGTTTTACCTTTTTGAAGTAGGATTTCTTTACACTTTATAGTGTATCCTCTAGCCTTTTTGTAGAGCTGGTTTTGTGGTGATGAATTCCTTGAGCTTTTGCTTATTAGACTTTTTTTTTTTTATTTCTTCACTTCTGAATGATAACCTCACAAGGTATTATCCTAGGTTGAAAATACTTTTCTTTCAGCACTTTGAATATATCATGCCATTCCCTTCTGGCCTGTATCATTTCTGTTGAGAAATCTACTGCCAATCCTAATGGGGCCTCCTTTGTATGTGACTCACTTTTCTCTGGCTTGCCTTAAGATTGTTTATTTAGCTAGTATTTTTGACATTTTGATTACAGCGTGTCTAGGTATAGGTCTCTTCAGACTTCTTTTATTAGGAAGTCTTTGAGCTTCCTCTATCTGGAGGCTTGTTTCATTCCTCAGGTTTAGGAAATTCTCAGTTACTCTTCACTTTCTGTTTCTACCCGCTTTTCTCTCTTTTCTCCTTCTGAGACCCCTATGATGTGAAAGATTTTCCTTTCTCATAGGTCTCAAATGCTGTCTTCATTTCTTTGCATTCTTTTATCTCTATGCTGGTTTGCTTGAGTGCATTTCTCTGCCCTATTTCCTAGCTCACTGATTCTGATGGAGACTTCCTCCACCCTATGCTTCAGTTCTTCTACTGGATTCTTTAGTTCAACTATGATATTCTTCATTTCTTTAATATCTTACTTCATTTGTTCTCTTACGTTATTCTATTTTTCTTCCTCTATTGATTTCTTCATTTCCATGTGTATGTTTATCACTTTGACCTAAATTAATCATTAGGTAGTTTAAATATATCTGTTGGATCATATTTTTCCTTGAGGTTTTAATTGGATGTATATTTTCACATATATTTCTCTGTGTCTTTCCTGTGTTTGGCATTCTTTTTATGTTTCTGTGGATTGTTTCTCTGTAGTGATGGCCTTGTACAGGATATTATCTTGCATCAGAGAAACCCAGATTTTGGTTTGAACACTGGGAATTCTGTAGTTTTGTGGCATCTCCATTGGTTAGATTTGTTGCAATTCTTATGTTCACTCTGTGTCCAGTCCTGAGAGATCATCTTGTGCATTTGGAACTTGTATGGGGGATATATAGCCTTTCCCCAGCGTCCCAGGTCCAAACAGTAATTTTTACCTTGTCCTTGACCCACAATTAGCAATCGGGCTACAGTTTCACCTCCAACCACTGGGTGGTGTTAGTGGGTATATTGAGGGTTCATCCCTTCTGGAAGACTCTCTTCTTCCTTTAAGTCTGGGAATGGGATGTCCGGTGGGTGGGATATCGGCTAGGTGGGTCCTGAGACTCCAGGGCAACATGATGGTGATAAGGCATTCCGTTAGCTGCCTTCTGGTTATGGCAGTGCCCAGTGTAATTTTACCACACTGGCTCTAGCTCAAACTCCTGAGGCACTTCTCCTCTTTCCACCCTGTGCCAAAACTGTCTCCCCCAGTTCAGTGTCCCAGTCCCACTCTCTGCTGCTTTTGAAGCTATTCTCCATGAGGCTCCTTTCTTCCCAAGGTTCAACCCTTCTACACAGCCCAATTCCCAAATCAGCGTAGTAGCTCTGAACCCTGATGTTTTCGCCTACCCTTTATTTTTGTGATTGCTGTTGTGTTTCTATAGTCTCTCTGCCTATTTTTCCTCATGTTTGTTTCTAAAGAATAGATGAATGCTCCTGCCAAGTCACTATCTTGACTTCAATGAAGAATCTTATTCTTAAATGCAGTGAAAAGTATCAAACACCCCAAAGACTATCCCTCAAGCTCAACATTATGGAGGATATAAAATATCACATATTTTGGATTATATGATTTCAGGAGTAAAGATGTCAACTTCTCTGTATATTACTTTATAAAGTTGACATAAAAATCACAAAAGAAATTGTTAACTTGATAATATGAATCTATAGAAGTAAATTGTCAAGAATAATCAAGAAAGGTTTGAAAATAGGGAATATAGACAGAATTTACCAGATGTTAAATGCAAAAAATGAAACAAATGCATGTACACATGAATGAAATAGATAACTTAGAAAGAGACTCAAACATAAAAGAACATAGTATGCTGTGAGGGTGCACATTCTAATCCATGGAAGTTGTTGAGACATTTTGCATGGAAAATAGATTTGAATCCTTAGTGTACTCCACTTACAAATGACTACAATATTCTAGAAGAATTAAAGCAATACCTGTGAAAACTGAGGTAATGGATAATGGATGTATTAGAAGAAAACAACACCAAAGATTTACACAATCTTGGAATAGTGAAAAATTTTCTAAGAAGAAAATACTGCAAAATATTTATATAATTTTGGAATAGGGAAAACATTAAATGCAGAACTCATACACTAAAATATTCTGATGGTTTAGAGCACTTATTCATTAATTTTGGCATGAAGTCTAGGTGTGACTCTCCTTTCCCCCTCTTAGAGGAAAGTGGTGAGAGGAGTGTAGCTGGACCTGGATCCAGTATGCAAAGCATCCTCAACTGTAGGAGGATTGAATCCTGCAATTTTTGACATTTGAAAAATATTTTTATTATGCACCCTGGTGGAGTAGCATTTAGGCCCACTGACCCTGGCTGAGAGTAGTCCACACACATCTCAAGTATGTAAGTTTGTGTCCCAGGGGTTGGAAGAACAACCGAGATATGCAACTAAATAAAAATAAGTAAAAATGCTTCTTCCTTCTCTCTTTTCCTGTCTGCCTGCTTGTATTTATTCCTGTCTTCACCTTTCCTTTAAAAAAATACATACACATTTTTTAAAACATTAAGAAGCAGAAGACGTTTTTCTAGAAGCAGCAACTCATGTCCATGGAATATATCTCAAGAAATGAAAAAAACATAGAAAACTTATAAATAACCCAAATATATTAAGAACATCATATATAAAATAAAGATGTTAGAGAAGTGACATTGTTTTTATGTGTCATTTCATTTATCATTTGCAGTCATGCTCACCCTTCTTTCATGAGTTATTAATGATAGAGTGAGACTTTAAAACTCATTGTATATACCTTGATAGTTCCACCAATTAAGCAAAAGTCACTTGCCAATTAGACATGAAGAACATTTTATTACAAAGCATTTATTAAAGGAATGATGTAACAAAAGCAGCATGACTTTGAAATTAATTCTGTCTTCACCACCTCCTGTGTGACACTGGGCAAATTAATCTCTGTATCTGTGAAGTAGAGGTAAGGATCCCTGTCCTGAAAGTCTGTGATAAAGATAAAAGATAATGTAGCTAAAGTTTTTCCTGTGGTTCCTTAAAACTGTATTCATATTTAATAGTTGCTGTTTATCCAAGGTCTGCTCAGCATTCATCTAAATCAGGTGGCAGTCTCATTAATTCAGCAAATGTTTGCTGAATATCCAGCTCTTGTGGCACGTATAAGAAGCTTTAGAGGCAGAGCTCCCTTTTAGGTGCTTACATGAACTTGGAGAGAGGCAGATAAATAGTACAATACAGAAAAATTATAAGAAATGATGCTTTCTTTTAAATTGCTCATAATCTAGTTGTAGAAGTCAGTAAAGTGCACAAAAACAAGGAAACGCTCTATCCCAGAACAAGAGTGCAGTTCTGTGACACAGATGGTAGCCAAAGCGTTTTGAGATGACGATTGTGATGCTTAATTTATAATTAAAAATATGTGTAGTTTTCAGCCTTCTTTCTGGCTCATAACTCTAAAGTCCTTGGAATTTCCTAAGTGATGAGTATGACAAAGTCTTTCTTGTTATGTTAATAAAGCAACTTTCTGACTGCACCTAAGGGAGGAGGCTGATTCATAGTGGAGTAAATCGTGTGGTTGGAGGGTTATTATGTTTAGCTCTGCCCCTGACATCTGGGGAAAATGGGCTGGAGGTTTAATCAATTGCCAATGGCCAGTGATTTAATCAATCATGTGTACGTATGAAGCCTCCATAAAAACCCAAAGAGGACTTAGTTTAGAGAGCTTCCATGTGGAGAGTTCGGGTAAGGTAGCTCAGCAACTTTCCCCCATACCTTGTCTTTGCATCAGTTCCAATGGCCTGTTCCTGAGTTATATCCTTTTATTAGGTAGCTAGCTATTTAAGTAAAATATTTATTTGACTTCTGTGAGGTGCTCTAGCAAGTTAATGTAACCCTAGAAGAAGGTTATTGGTACTTCCAATCTATGACAGATCAGTCAGAATCAGAGGAAAAAACATGGGCATGTGACTGACAACTCAAGTGGGACATGGTGAGGGGCAGGCTTCTAGGACTGAGACGTAAAACTATAGAATCTGATGTATTGCCAGGCATATAGTGTTAAAATTTAGTTGAATTGGAGAACACCCACCTGGTCAATCAGATCTGCTTGATGATATGGGGAAAACAAATCCCCTTCCACCCCTCCCCCACATTGAAATGGGTTCTAGAACTTTCTAGAACTAACTAAAGTAGTTAGTCATGTAGTTGGATATGAGATGTCAGTTGGATATGAGAGGATAGAATGGGTGGGCACTCTAGTCAGAAAGAGAAAATATGTGTACATGCTTATGTGTGGAGATGATTTGTTTATGGGAGTAAAAAATTAGTATACCTAATAGTTCCTGCCCACAAATATAGCCACTGGTATAACATGGTTCACATAGGCCTCTGCTGTCTGCTGTTTCTGATCCTAAAACGTAGCCTGGCAAGATTCACCTATATCCCTTAATCTGGCTAATTTCTTTTCTTTAGATTTTAACTAAATTTCCTTCCTACCCAATCAGCACTCTAGATACTGGATAAGTGGGGTATACCCTGGTGACTCAAGCATTTGAGAAAACTGGAGTGTGGACCATATAAAAACCCAAGGACCTGAATTCATGACCAGGGGCTTGAGTGAGAGGCAACAAAACAAACAGCCAAAATGAATCTTTCCTTCTTAACAAAACAAAACAAAACAAAACAAAAATGGGTAAGTGTGCATCAGAGGATAAGTAAAGACTTACTTGGGAGTATATGGTCAGAAATAATTTTAAAGACTGTCCACTCTCACCACTGGTATTTAACACTGTATTAGGGGTCTTAACGAGAGCAATTAAACAACAAGAAAAAATAAAAGGAATCCAAATTGGAAATGAGGAAGTAAAACTATCACTATTTGCAGATAACATGATTACATGTGTTTAAAATACTAAAAACTTCATAAAAACTACTAGAAATTAATGAACGAATATAGTAAAGTGGCAGGCTACAAAATCAATGCACAAAAATCCATTACATTTTTGTATGCATGCCAACAATACAATAGAAGAGAACGAAATCAAAAAAACTGCCCCATTTACAATAGAAGCAAAATGAATAAAATGTCTTGGAATATACTTAACAAAGGAGATGAAAGAGCTGTACAATGAAAACTGTCTTTCCTAAAAGAAATAGAGGAATATACAAAGACATGGAAAGATATCCTCTGCTCATGCCTGCGAAGAATTAATATTGTTTAAATGACCAACTTACCTAAAGCAATATACAGTTTAATGCAACCCCTATCAAAATCCCATGGACATATTTCAGGATAATAGAACCAAAAAATTAAAATTTGTTCATGAGAGATAGCCACTAAACACTTGAAATTTCCCCAGTGATAAGAGTGTCCTTGTTATTCATGATCAGTTTTGATAGTTTAACACACTGACTCATGGTGGGCCCCTAGATAGTTTTGCTAATAAGATGACTCAGGATGGCAGACTGGCCATGCTTGAAAGATTAACCAAGTGATGAGACGTTTGGTCTTTTAAACATAGTAATATCAGTAAGATCTTCAGAGGGGGCAAGTGATATGGGAAAGTGTGTTCAATCTAGGATTCCAATAGTGATGTCCATAATGAGATCTCAGTAAAACTCTGGACACCAAAACTAGGATGAGTTTCCTTAGTTGGTAGTATTCTGTGTGTTGAAATACACATGATGAATAAACAGGGTAATGAATCTTGACTCCATGGGGAGACGATGATGGAAGCTTTGAGTCTGAGCTCTCCCAGACCTCATCCTCTACATCTCTCTCTTTGGTTGGTTTTGATTTGTATCCTTTGCTGTAATAATACTTTCATAATAAATGTAGTAGTTTTCTGAGTCCTGTGAATGTTCTAGTGAATGTTGAATCTTGGTAGGTAGTTTGAGTCTCCAAATGTATAGGTTGCTGATCAGAAGTGAGGTTATTCTGGGACCTCTGCATTCACAGCTGGTGTCTGAAATGAGAGCAGTCTTGTTAAGGACTGTGTTGTTTACCTGTGAAGTCTGCCCAACTCCAGGTGTAGAAGTCATTGCAATGCTTTCCTCTCTTAATTCTGGTTAAGCATATTAATACAGTGCTATCTAAAAATATTCCTCTCAATGTAGATGCTAAATATCTAAAACCACAAATATGCAAAAATGGGTGTCAGTAAAGAGGGATTATTATAACATCAGAATCCCCATCATACAGAATTTGGAGTTGTATGAATTTACTTATGCTAAAGTTAAAGCAGAGTCATCAATGTATACAGGTGTTTTTTAAAAACAATTATACTGGTGTATTGCCACAGGCTTAAGTCTCTCAAGAAATGGATTCAATGCTTTCTGATCCTGAAGAAGTCACTCACTGAAGCCCAACAGTTTGAGTAGCTTGAATTTACTTATGAACTGAGGGGCAACCAGTCAGTAGGGGAAGAAACACCCCAAATGTCAGCAAACAGTAGAGTGGTTATGTAGAATGAGATTATGTCAATGATAATTAATCATTGATCCTAAAACTTAGGTTAGAGAGTTTATCCCAAGGACTTAGGTTTGTTAGCATGAGGGTCTTGGGGTCTGGCTTTAGGATTCTTGTGAGTCTGAGAGACCCACCTACCCCTGGAACA
This sequence comes from Solenodon paradoxus, assembly GCA_004363575.1. Lineage (NCBI taxonomy): Eukaryota > Metazoa > Chordata > Mammalia > Eulipotyphla > Solenodontidae > Solenodon > Solenodon paradoxus. The sequence continues at coordinate 37,891 of RJWH01004737.1, read as the reverse complement.
AAGAAAGTAGTGCTATCAGTAATAAGCAAAAGCAAGTGAGTTTTATTGAAGATAACACACATTTTAAGGGATAGGACAAAATATAAGAACAAATAAAAGAAAACCTACCCTTGGATACTTGGAGTAGAACTGAGGCTACCAAGAAGGAATGGACTGGGAGTGGTAGTGGGGCAAGTGGTGGTGGAGCCTGCTGGATAATGGTGAAGAATGCTTGGTGATTTGGTGGATGGCAGTGTGTGTTGCATATATCTGAGGAATGCAGATTCTGCACATATGGGGAACCAAATCATATTTTAACTTGTAAAACAAAGTTACTTCAATAAAATACTAACAAAATGAAAGATAAGAGTGGGTCATATTCCAAGAGGGAACAGGCCATTAACATCCAGACTGAAGTTTTTAAAGAGTCTGGGAGCCCTTATTCCTGCCCAGGAGTATCCTAGATGGGACAAGGGTTTTCATTGGTGCATTAGTTCTCAGTGGTGCATCCTTTTAAACTGATTGATGGACTTCAGATTGGTGACATTTTATAGTCTGTTGCCTTTTGATTGGATGACTGCCTGTGTTGCTGGACACACCCCCGCCCTGCCTGCTTCCTGCCTCATGGCTAACAGTAATCCAGTAGGTTCATGACCCCAGGACTGGGGTGATGAACAAACATGAACAACTAACTAAACACTTCTTCCTTTTCTCTCTTCCTGCCTGTCTCCTGCCTTCTTGTCTACTTGCCTTCATTCCTGCCTGCTTTCGTCTTAAAAAATTTTTTAAAAGGCTATGAATTCAAGAGAAAGGGATTATATTTAAATGCTTACATGCCCCTTTAGAGGTATGTGGCTAAAGATAAAGAGGAAGACTGGTTTGGTGAAACACCTTAAAGTGTCTTCTCTAACAGATAAGGAAGTATCTGGTTTTCAGTTGTTACAAGTTATGCTTCTAAGGTAGAGTGTTAAATTAAGAGATGGGTGGAAGCCTCATCCTATCTAAGTTTACCTTTGTTTCCAAAGTCAGTATTTAGATCAAGCTATGAGAGTTTCTCAATTTGACCCTATCTTTTTCTTATCAGTGCTTTCAAGAGAATTGTGTCCTCCCATATTTTTATGTTGAAGTCTTAACACCTAGTGTGATGACCTTTCAAGATGGTGTTTCCAGACTGGACGTTGGGGAGATAATAGGTTTAGATGAGGTCATGAGGGTGGGACCCTAAGGATGGGATCAGTGCTGTTAGAAGAAAAAGGAAGAGATCTGAAGTGCTCTGTCATGTGAGAATTCAGTAAGAAAGTTGTTATCTGCAAGCCAACAAGAGGGCTCAGGCCAGGAACTGAATTAGCTAGCACCTGGATGGTGAACTTGCTAGACTCCAGAATTGTGAGGGTAAATTCTGTTATCAAAGCCACCCACTATATGACATTTTGTTATAGTACAGAATAGCACAGAATAAGCTAATGGTAATTTTGCTCAGAATATGGTAAATCTCTTATGAAATATTCTACATTGCTATAATTTTTCTGTTTCTATGCTCCTTTCAGTCCAAATAGATACATTAATAGGCAATGGAGGCAGTCAGGCAATCTTAGGTTTTTATTATTTAAACTGAGAAGTTCAGCCTTGATATTTTGACTTAATTTCCTTTTTTTGTTTAAAATCTGAAGTCAGAAGTACCTTCTCCTCCCAATTTATTTTCTCTTTTAATAACACACCAGTGAAAATAGCAAAATTATTAAAATATTTTAGTTGAGACATCATCTGACCTACCCCAATATTCCCCTCATTGTGAGGTTCTTTGGGAGGTGATAGGGGTCACAAGGCTGGGAAGAAGCAAGACATTGAAGTCAGAGATAAAAGTTGACAGATGATGAAAATGAAGGACAAGGCAAAGAATGTCAAGTTAGCCCCTAGGCCTAATGCAGAGCTCCAAGAAGTTTCAGTTCACCCCATGAGGTACTCGGCCCTCCTCCTCTGTTAATATGTTTCCTGTGAGCCAGCAATGAAAATGATTTTTATCCCCAAAGAAAAACCCACACAAAAATTCCCCCTCAGTTTCCAAAGAAAAAGGGAATCCAAATAGAACGCTCCTTGACAATGTGTGCCATCAAATATCAAAGAGCCAATAGAACCCTAAACTTAAATCTCAGAATGATTCTCTGTGAGAATTGGAAAGAGGGGGAGATGAGAAGGAGTCTTGAGCTCCCCCTATGGTTTAGCAAATATATTCCCACAAGTGAGATGTTACATTTTAAACTGACTTTTGCTTTCTTATATAATTAAATTTTCCTGTATCAATCATCCTGCTAAAGACTGTGTAATACTCTGAGGGTCATTAAATTAAAGAACACATCAAAATGAAAGTATAACAAACACAGGGCCTAAAGAAGGATGAAAACACACAGTTGTTGTTTCTTGAAGTTTTTTTTATTGCATTAACTTTATTTTGCAAAAAGACCTCATGTGTGTAGGTTCCCCATATGTGCAGTATCTGTCTTCCTCAGGTATATGTTGACACACCCTGCTTTCTACTAAATTGCCTAGTGTTCTTCACCATGGTCCAGTGGACTCTGCCAACACTTGCCCACCGACCTCCTCTTGTCCCATTCCTATTGGTAACCTCAGTTCTCTTGCAAGTGTCCAAGCGTTGACTTTGTTTCATCTATTCCTTTGTTCTGTCTATTCACATTCTACCTATGAGTGAGATCATCTGGAATCTATCTTCTTTTGACTTATTTTACTTAGCATAATACCTTACAATTCCAACCATGTTGATTCAAATGACAGGACTTTATCTCTTCTAAGGGCTGTGTAGTATTCCATTGTGTATGTGCACCACATATTTTTTCTCCATTCATCTGATGTTTGACACTTAAGGAGTTTCTAGTTCCTAGTTATTGTGAATAGGGCTGTAATAAACATGGGGCCTCATATATCTTTGAGAATTAGTGTTTTGTATCTTTTGGGTAAATACCCAGTAGTGGGATGATGGGATCATATGGAATTCCCATATTCAACTTTTTGAAAAATCTCACACTATTTCCATAGGGGGTGCACCAATTTGCACTCCCATCAATAGTGTAAAAGTGTTCTCTTTTTTCTACATCCTCACCAACATTTTTTTGTTTCCAGACTTGTGGATAACAGCCAGTGCCTCAGGTGTAAGATGATACCTTGTTGTTGTTTTGGTTTGCATTTTCCTGATAGCCAGCGAGTAAGAACATCCTTTCATGTGCCTGTTCACCATCTGTATATCCTCTTCAGAAAAATGTCTCTCCAATTCCTCTTCCCATTTTTTTGATTGAGTTGCCTGTTTTTCTGTTATTGAGTTTTATGTGTTCTTTATATATTTTAAATATTAAGCCATTGCCAGAAATATGAATGCAAATATCTTCTCCCAGTTATATGTTGTCCTTTTGTTTTGGTGGTACTTTCTTTTGCTGTGAAGAAACTTCTTGATTTGATATAATCTAGTTGTTTATTTTTCTTTTTGTTTCTGTTGTTACTGGACTTGTGTGCCCATAGGCCTATCTAAGGCTAATGTCGTGAAATGACTTTCCTAGGTTGTCTTCCAATAATTTTATGGTTTCCAGTCTTAGATCCAATTTAATTTTTGTGAATGGTGTTAGAGAATGGTCAGACTTCATTGTTTTACATGTGGCTGTGCAGTTATCCTGACGGTAATTTTTTTATCTGTTTTTATTTTATTTTATTTTTTATTATTATTGAAGGGACATTGCAATTTGACAATGACTTGTTTTGAGGTGTAAATAGTGGTATTTTTACATTTACAAATATTCTCCCCCCGCTTTTTTCTTCCTTTGTTTACAGTTAATTCCCTTCATCGCATTTCCCCCATCCATCCCCCATCATTTTGGTACCCCCTGATTTTCCTTATTGTCTCACACCTCTAAGATGAGTCCATAGTTGTTTGGAGTAGTGTTCTCCCCCTCACTCTTTCTTTCTTCCCGTTTTTATTGTTGTTTATGATATTTATTTATTTTCTCTTTACTCATCCTATGAGTGTTGTCATACAATGTCTGTGCTTTTCCTTCTGGCTTCTCTTGCTAAACATAATTCTCTCTAAGTCCACCCATGTTGTTGCAAATGGCAGGATCTCTCCCTTTTTGATGGATGCATAGTATTCCACAGTGTATATGTACCACATCTTCTTTATCCATTCCTCTATTGATGAGCATTTAGGTAGTTTCCAGCTCTTAGCTATTGTGAATTGTGCTGTAATGAACATGGGGGTGCATATATCTTCAGGTAAGTGTTTTTGTGTAATTGGGGTTAATGCCCAGTAGAGGCATAGCTGGATCATATGGAATTTCCATTCTCAATTCTTTGAGGATTCTCCATACTGCTTTCCAGAATGGTTGCACCACTTAACATTCCCACCAATAGTGAATTAGAGTTCCCTTTTCTTTACATCCTCTCCAGCGCGAATTTCCATTTTTTGGGTTGATAGCCATTCTTACCAGCATGAGGTGATATCTCATTGTTGTTTTGATTTGCATTTCCCTGATGACAGGAGATGTAGAACATCTTTTCATGAAACTGTTGGCCACTTGTATGTCTTTCTTGGAGAGGTGTCTATTAAGATTGCAGCCCACTTTTTGATTGGTTTGCTTGTATTTTTGTTGTCCAATTTTTTTGAGATTTTTGTATATCTTAGATATAACCCCTTATCTGAGGTGTGAGAGGCTAGTATCTTTTCTCATTCAGTTAGATGCCTTTTTGTGCCGAGTAGAGATTTTTTAGTTTTATGTAATCTCACTTGCTTATTTTGGATTAAATTTGCCTTGCAATGGAGTTGAGTTGCCAAAGATATCTCTTAGGTCTATGTCTAATAATGTTTTGCCTCCATTCTCTTCTATGTGTTTGGTGGTTTCTGGTCTTATGTCTAGGTCTTTAATACATTTTGAGTTAATTTTTGTGTATGGTGTTAGGTAATGGTCTAGTTTCAACCTTTTGCATATGACTGACCAGTTCTCCTAGCACCATTTATAAAAGAGGTTGTCCTTGCTCCATTGTAAGTTTTTGGCTCCTTTGTCAAAAATTGGGTGTCCATATATATGTGGATTTATTTCTGGACTTTCACTTCTGTTCCATTGACCTGTCTTTCTGTTTTTATACCAGTAGCATGCTGTTTTAATTATTATTGCTTTGTAGTAGAGTTTGAAGTCAGGGAGCATGACTACTCCATTGTCGTTTTTTTTCCTTGAGGATAGTTTCTGCTATCCTGGGTTGTTTGTTATTCCAGATAGATTTCTTTATTTTGTGTTCTATGTTTGTGAAGAATGTTTTTGGAATTTGGATGGAGATAGCATCGAATCTATATATTGCCTTAGGCAGTATGGCCATTTTGATTATGTTGATTCTTCTGATCCATGAGCATGGAATATCTTTCCATTTCTCTGTGTCATGTTCGATTTCTTTTAACAATGTCCTGTAGTTTTCATAGTATAGGTCCTTCGCCTCTTTGGTTTGGTTTATTCCAAGGTATTTCTTTCTTCTTTTCTTTTTTTGGGGGGGTGCAATTGCAAGTGGTATGATTTTTGTCAGTTCTTTTTCTGTATTTTTGTTGTTGACAAACAGAAATGCAACAGATTTTTTAGTATTAATTTTGTAGCCTGCCACTTAACTGTATTTGTTTATTATTTCAAGCAGTTCTTTTACTTGAGTCTTTGGGTTCTCTATGTATATTATCATGTCATCTGTGAAAAGTGATAATTTTACTTCTTCTTTTCCTATTTGGATGCCTTTTATATATTTTTCTTGTCTAATTGCATTGGCCAGGACCTCCAGCACTATATTGAATAGTAATGGTGAGTGGAAATCCTTGTCTTGTTCCTGATCTTGGGGGAAAAGTTTTCAGGTTTTCTCTGTTGAGTACAATGTTGGCTGTGGGCTTGTCATATAAAGCCTGAATTATACTAAAGTATGTTCCTTCTATACCTATTTTTGGAGGGTTTATAACATAAAAGGGTGTTAAATCTTGTCAAATGCTTTTTCAGCATCTACTGAGATGATCATGTGGTTTTTGTCCTGTTTTATTGATATAGTGAATTACACTTATGATTTGTACATGTTGACCCATCCCTGCATCCCTGGAATAAATCCCACTTGATCATGGTGTATGGTTCTTTTTATATGTTATTGAATTCAATTTGCTAGCATTTTATTGAGAATTTTTACATCAGTATTCATTACAGATATTGGGCTATAGTTTTGTTTTTCGATGTAGGCTTTATCTGGCTTTAGAATCAGCTTAATATTGACATCATAAAAAGTATTTGGAAGTTTTCCCTCTTCTATTTTTTTTTTTTTTGGAACACTTTAAAGAGGATTTGAATTAATTCTTCTTTGAATGCTTTGTAGAATTTGCTGGTGAAACCATCTGGTCCAGGGTTTTTGTTTTGGGGAAGGTTTTTCATCACTGTTTCAACTGCCTTGCTTATGATTGCTCTGTTCATGGTTTCTAGTTCTTCTCTGCTTAATTTTGGGCTATTATAGCTCTCCAGAAATGTGTCCATTTCTTCTAGGTTATTCAGCTGTTGCCATATAGTTGTACATAGTATTCTCATATAGTCCTCTATATTTCTATTGTATCTGTTGTGGTTATTCCTTTTTCATTTTTGATTCTGCTTATTTGTGTTTTCTCTCTCTTTTTTGCGAGTCTGGCTAATGGCCTGTCTATTTTGTTTATTCTTTTGAAAAACCAACTTTTGGATTTATTGATTTTTTTGAATAGTCTTTCTGATCTGTATTTCATTGATTTCTGACTTAGTCTTTATTATTTTTTTCCTTCTGTTGGATTTAGACTTCTGTTTTTCTGCTTTTTCTCATTCCTTTAGGTGATGGCTTAGGTTTTTATTTGTGATTCTTCCTGTTTTCAGAGGTAGGATTGTATCGCTATAAATTTCTCTATTATTACTGCTTTTGCTGCATCCCATAGTTTCCAATAAATCATTTATTCATTTTCATTTGATTCCAGATTTTTTTAATTTCTTTTTTAATTTCCTCTTTCATCCATCGTTTTCTCAACAATATGTTGCTTAATCTCCACTCTTTTGCAGTTTTCCTCTCTTTCCCCTTTTATTGATCTCTAGCTTGATGCCATTGTGATCTGAAAAGATGCTACAAACGATTTCAATCTTTGAAAATTTGCTGAGACTTGGTTCGTGTCCCAACATATGGTCTATCGTTGAGAATGTTCCATGAGGACTTGAGAAGAATGTGTAGTCTATAGTTTTTGGGTCAAGTACTCTATATATGTCTATTAGGTCCAGCACTTCCATTTTGTCATGTAAAGATCTTGTTTCTTTGTTATTCTCTCTCTGGATGATCTGTCTTTTACTGAAAGAGGAGTATTGAAGTCCCCTACTATTATTGTGTTGCTGTCAATATCCTTATTTAGATATGTTAATATTTGGTATATTTGGGTGCTCCTTTATTGGGTGCATGCATGTTAGTAAGTTTCAAGTCTTTTTGTTGTATTGATTCCTTTATCATTACATAATGTCCATCAGTATCTTTTTTAATTTTCCTTGGTTGAAAGGCTATTATATCTGATAAGAATATAGTTGTTCCTGTTCTTCTGAATTCAGCATTAGCTTGGAGTACAGATTTCCATCCATCCACTTTAATCCATTACTTGTGTCTCAACCTAAGATGAGTTTCTTGTAGACAACATAGAGTTGGGTTATGTTTCTTAATCCATTTAGCAACTCTGTGCCTTTTGATTGGTGAGTTCAATCCATTTACATTTACAGTAATTATTGACATTTGAGAACTTGCTACTGCCATTTTGATTTTTGTTTTCTGGCTATGTTGAGCTCTTTGTTACTTTGTTATATTTTTGTGAAATTTTTCCTCTTTGGTTTAACTAGTAGGGCCTCTTTTAATATTTCTTGTAGAGGATGTCTTGTGGTTGCAAACTCTCTTAGCTTTTGTTTGTTGGGAAAAACCTTAATTTCTCCCTCAAATTTGAAACAGAGTTTTGCAGGATATAGTATCTTGGCTGGCATTTTTTGTTCTGAATATTTTGAAGATATCCTATTCTCTTCTCTAGCCTGTAAAGTTTCTGTTGAGAAGTCTGAAGTTAGTCTGATAGAAGTGGCTTTATATGTTATCTGCTTCCCGCCCCCGGCTACCTTTAGAATTATTTCTATGTCTTGGACTTTTGATAGTTTTACAATTATGTGTCTTGGTGTATATTTTTACGATTTATGTAACTGGGTGTTCTGCTTGCTTCATTTACCTGTATGTTACTTGTTCTAGATTTGGGAAGTTTGCAGCCATTATTGCTTTGACTGTGTTCTCTGTTCCTCTCTTTCTCTTCACCTTCTGGGATATCCAGTAGTCTAATGTTGCCTTTCCTGATGGTGTCAGATAGTTCTCTGTGTGCTTCTTCATTTTTTTTTTTTTGACATTTAATTTCTCTTTCTTCTTCTTGGCTCCTTTATGCATTACAATCCTCTATATCACTAATCCTTTCCTCCATTTGGTTTATTCTGGTTCCATGTCTTTCTATTTTATTCTTAGTTTCTTGAATTATCTCCTTTAAATCCTGTGTTCCTGTTAATTTTTTCTGTAGAACTTCAGTCTCTACCTGTTGGTGCTTATTTGTTTAAACTCTTTGTTTTATCTGAATTTTCTTTTAATTCTCTGAATTTCTTTATCATTACAGACTTGAATTCTTCATCTGTTAGGAAAAACCCATTCTTCTGTATCTTCAAAGTGAATTTCTGATAAGCTGTCATTTTGTTGTGATTCCATTTCCTAAGGTTTCAGGGTGTGTTGTAGTTTTTTTACCCCCATGATTTGGGATCTTGTTAATCTGCTAGTTTGTTTTAATTTCTACCAGGGGGCACTTTATTTTTGTTTTGCTTTGTATTTTGACCCTTATAGGCTTCCGTAGCATGTCTTGCTGTGTCAGGGTGTAATGATGGTAGCTGCGTGGGGGTGGGCATGGGTTTGGGGGTTTAGTGGTCATCTGTGAGCATGTAGTTTAGCCGCCTGATGGCGGGGTAGGCTTATTTTGTTGGTAGAACTCTGCTGGCTGGAGCTATGTGACTTGAGTCTTCTGTCTGTGCCTATGTCCCTTGTATTACCAAACCATCAGGATCAAGTCCTTCCCATGGGCTGTTCTTCCAGGGCCTTAACAACTGGATCCCAATTCCCAGGGGACCCAAGCACAGCACCTGTATGCTTCTGTTCCTTCTGTCTCCAATTTTCCCCTTCTAGGCTTTTTTTAGCCATGAATTGCTGGTAGCATTTGCCATGGCCCTTCCCTGTGCAGTTTGGCTCAGGTTTGAAGCTCCCTGCTCTGAGTTCCTGCTGTTAAAGGTTAGGGAAGGCTGCCTGTTTTCTTTCAGCAGGTGAAGGGCTAGACAGCAAGGGGATCGCTGCCACTTCTAACTCCTGGCATGTGAAGACAAAGGCTGTGTACTTTTATTGCAGTTGGGCTCCTATTTCCGTGGTTCCCCTTTTTTAGCCAAGAGTTGCTGGCAGCGTTGCTCAGTTTGGCTCAGGCTTGTGGTTCCCTGCTCTTTCTGAGTTTGCAACGCTAGAGGTCAGCTGGGCTGCCCTTGTAGTCTGCGCTGGGAGGAGAGGGACTTAGCAGCAGAATCCTACCATCTCAAACCCCTGGTGGGTGTTAGAGGTCACCATGACTCTTTTGCACTCTTTAGAATGTCTGTGCAGCCTACACGGCTCCAGCTGGGGTCTGGCAGGGAAACACAGATCATGTCCTTACTGTGAAACTGTCCTTTAGTGGGGCTCCCATTTGCTGCTGTATTCTCCATTAAATCATTGCGCCTGTCACCCACCTGTAGAGCCAGCTGTTAGTCTTCTTTTCTCCAAGTTGTTCTGGCTGCAGCTGAAGAAGGAAAATCCCTTTTTCTGTGTTGGCTCTGAAAAACTGTTTTTTTTCCACTATGCAGCGTCTCAGTGCTCACTCCCCATAGACACCATCTTTGAATCCTCCTGACAGCATTTTTCTCCAAAATGCTTTGGGGTCCTCTGTCATAGATTAACTGACTGTATGTGAATGGGTCAATTTCTGGTGACTCAGTTCTATTCCACTTGCCTGTGCCTCTGCTGTTATTCCAGTACCATACTGTTTTGATCACTATCACTTTGTAGTATAATTCAATATCTGGAAGAGTAATCCCTCCAGATGTATTTCATTTTCTCATAATTGCTTTGGCTATTCAGGTTCTTTTGTTGTTCCATGCAAATTTTAAGATTTTTTTGGTTCTATTTCTAGGAAATAAGCTCATGGGATTTTAATGGGTATTGCATTAAATCTGTATATTGCTTTAGATAAGATGTCCTATTTAATGATGTTGATTCTTCCACCATGAGCAGGGTATCATCTCTTCGTATCATTTTCTATTTATTTTAAGAAGGATTTGTCGACATTGTAGACATTGTACATGTCTTTCGCCTCCTTTGTTAAGTATATTCCAAAATATTTTATTCTTTTAATGTCTATTTTAAACGGTGTGGCTTTGGTGATTTCATTTTCTTCTAATGTGTTGTTTGCATATAAAATATGTTAGATTTATGTTCACTGATTTTGTAGCCTGCCACTTTACTGTATTCGTTGATTGATTCTAGTGGCTTTTTTACATCATTTTCAATATATATAGTCATATCATCTGCAAACAATAATAGTTTTACTTCCTCCTTTATAATTTAGATTTCTTTTTCTTGCTTAATTGCTCTGGCTAAGACCTCCAGTATGATATTGAATAGCAGTGGTGAGAATGGACAGCCTTGCCTTGTTCCTGACCTTAGAGGAAATGCTCTCAATGTTCTTCCACTGACTATAATGTTTATTGAGGGTTTGCTGTATATGACCTTTATTATGTTGAGGTCTGTAACTTCTATCCTCATTTTATGCAGTGTTTTTTTTTTTTTATAAATGGATGTTGAGTCTTATCAAAAACTTTTTCTGTGTCTATTGATTATGATCATTGTTTTTCTTCTTGCTCTTGCTGATATGGTGTATTACATTAATATATTTATATATATTGAATCACCCTTGCATTCCTGGAATAAATCCCACTTGATCATAATGGATGATTTTTTTGAAGCATTGCTGTATTCGTTTTCCTAATATTTCACTGAGAATTTTTCATCCATGTTCATTAGAGTTATTGGTCTGTAATTTTCTTTCTTAGTGATGTCTCTATCTGTCTTTGCTATGAGTGTGATGTTAGCCTCAGAAAGAATCTGACAGTATTCCCTATTCAATATTTTGGAAGAGATTTACAAGTGTAGATGTTATTTCTTCTCTGAAGTTTTGGTAAAACTCAATGGAAAAGCCATCTGGTTCTGAGCTTTTATTTTAAGGGAGACTTTTGATTCCTCTTCAATTTCATTGTTGGTGATTTTTCTGTTCAGGTTTTCTATTTCTTCCAGATTCAGTATTGGTAGTCTCTTTTTCTAGAAATCTGTCTATGTCCTCTATGTTGTTTACTTTGTTGGCATAGAGCTGTTCATAGCAGTCTCAGGATGTTCGTATTTCTGTGGTGCCTATTGTAATGGCTCTCCTTTCATTTCCGATTTTAGTTATGGCAATTTTCTCTCTATTTTTCTTTGTGAGTCTAACCAATGATTGGTCAATTTCATTTTTTTCAAAGAACCAATTTTTGGTTTTATTAATCTTCTGGATTGTCTTTTTGTTTCTATTTATTTCTGCTCAAATCTTGATTATTTCCTTTCTTCTACTGAGTTTTGACTTAATAGTTGTTCTTTCTATATGTTTTAAATGTAGACTTATATTGCATATTTATGATTTTTCTTGTATCTTGAGGTAGGCCTGGATTGCAATGAACTTTGCTCTTACAACTATTTTTGCTACATCTCATAGATTCTGGTAACTTGTCTTCATTCTCATTTGTCTCTAAGTATTTTTTAAGTTCCTGTTTGATTTTCTCTTTTACTCAAGTTTCATTCAGAAGCATACTGTTTGGTTTCCAATTAATTTGGGCTCTTTCATTTTTCTTTTTGTGCTTGATTTCTCGTTTTAAGTCACTGTGGTCAGAGAAGATGCTTGGTATGATTTAAATCTTTATAACTTTGTTGATACGTGTTTTGTGTCCTTACATTTGATCTATCCTTGAGAATGTTCCATGCACACTTGAGAAGAAAGTGAAATCTGCAGTTATTGGATGAAGTGTTTGGTATATGTTTATTAGATTTAACTGTTGCAAATGATCATTTAGAGCTGCTGTTTCCCTGTCAGTTTTCTGCCTGGTTGATTGTGCATTGTTGTAAATGGGGTGTTGAAGTCTACTACTGTTGTGTTACTGTTGATGTTTCTTATCAGTTCTAATACCTGCTTAATATATTTTTATACTTCTTCATTTGCTGCATATGTTAATAAGTGTTATGTCTTCTTGCTTCATTGACCCATTTATCATTATATAAGTCCATCTCTGTCTTTTGTTATGCCTTTTAGTTGGAAGTCTGTTTTATCTGATATAAGTATAGCTGTTTATCTTTTTTGTGGTTGCCATTTGACTACAGGATTGTCTTTGAGTCATTGACTTTGAGCCTTTGCTTATCTTTTGAAAGAAGATGGATTTCCTGAATGTAGCAGAAGGTTGGGTTATGTTTTTTAATCCATTTGGCTACACTGAATCATTTGAGTAAAGATTCTGTCCATTAATGTCCATAATGTAATTATTGTTATATAGCTTTTTGTGGGGTCATTTTATAATTTTTCTTCTGTGTCATGTTCCAGACAGTGTTTTTGTTCTTCTTTTTCTCTTCTTACATCAGTTTGGTGTTGATATGTTTTTATTGGTTTCCCTTTTTCTTTTCTTCTTTGTTTTATCCCTGTAGATGTATTTTGAGGTTACCTTGAAGTTAGCATTGAGAATTATTTGCTTTGAATCTATTTTTATTTGAAAGCAGAGTAGTCTTACATTCTTCTAACCACCCACATTTTTCTTCTCTTCTCCTCTTTCCCATTTTTAAAATTTGCTTTTATTGTTTGTTTTTTTAATGGAAATGTACAGGCAGGCATTTAGGTCAGTAGGCAGGCAGGCAGGAAGAGAGAGGTAATAGAAGCACTTTATTTATTTTATTCTGTTGCTCATCATTGGTTGTCTCCTCTGTCCCAGGTCTTGATCTGGGGATCTTGGGATGTATGTGGACTATGCCTGGTTTAACCCACTAGGCCATCAGGGTGCGCTTCAAGTTAGGGATATTTTCAGCTATTTCTTCAAATGCATTTTCCTTCTGGAAGTCTCTTTTTTTCCTTCAAACCTGAGGTTGGGATTTATGGTGGAAGGTCCTGTGGCTTTGGGAGAATATGGTGGGAGGCAGTAGAGGTGGGTTATTTCCCTCACTCCTTTCCAGTTATGGCAGTGTCCAGTGAAATTTTCTCACTGGACCTCCTGGTTCTGTTGGATGGGTTATCTGGTGCTTTCACAATTCCTGCAAGGGCCGGTTCTTCCTACAGTTCTACCCCCTCAACTGTGACCCAAACCCTGAAAACGAATATGCAATGTAGCTCTGAACCTTGCTGTTTTCACCTACCATTCGTGATTGTATCAGCATCTCTGTAGCCTCTATAATTGCTTTTCCTCTGTGTTTTTTTATTTCTGGAAAATAGGTCAATTCCTACTTGGTCTGTGGGGAGAATGTGAGTCACATTTCTACTAGGTCACCATCTGGAAAGGAAGCTCCAACCATTTCTTTTGTCCTTTGCTACCAGCTTATGGCATAGAGGTGAGTGTAGAGGCCCAACCATTCTTGATTAGCAGCTTCAGTAAGACAAATAAGTTATTTGAAAAAAGAGAAAAACTGGTTTTACTCCTTTCCCAAGCTTTCCCTCAGACCAATTAAACGAGAATCTCTGAACATGGGATAAAGCATTAGTATTAAAAACATTTCTCAGGTGACTCTAATGTGCAGTCAAATTTGAAAACAGAGCACTAGGGCAAAGACATGCACTTCAGTCCTGGTGTCTTCCTGTTGGGTTCCATCTTCCCTCTTCTTTTATATTTTATGATTCCATTTTCTATGGTTCCATTTTGTTATAGGCAGTTCCTCTTTATATCAACTTTACTTTTTCTGTCTTTTTTTCCAAAGGAAAGGTACAGGCAGGAAGAGAGAGGAGGAAGAAGCATTTTACTCATTCTCTTCGGTTGTTTATCATGGATCCCATCTCCTGAGTCCTTGGGCTGTATGTGGATTGCACCTGGCAGACTTATCTGCTAAACTGCAAGGGCAGGCTTCATTTTTCAATTTGTTAATCTTATTTTTCTCTTGAACACTGTCTTCAAACCCACACTATTCTAGGTTTTCCTCTCCATTTTTGATCTGATAATTTCTACTTCCCCAGGAGCTTAGATCTTATTTATTAACGGCACAGGGACTCACATAATGAATTTGAGTTTTAATGATTTCTATGCTCTCATCACACTTTGTCCTATATTTGTATTTGTATCACACTCATTTTTCAAAATTACTCCATTTAGAACTTCATTCTTCAATAGAAAATCAAAAGTAAAAAGTCTTATGTAAACATCATCAAATCATGACCCTAAACTCTGAACTTAAAACCTCCATGCCCTCAGTTCTATATCTATCATTCTGGGGTGATTTCTGGAAGAGCCAGGAAGATGGGACTGATAATTGAATATTGACCTGTTGGCTGCTATATCCTGCTTCTCCTGCAACTAATAAATTTAGCTATCTCCAAAAAGACATAGAGTAACTTGGAAGATTTTGAGGGAAAAAATAGTTTACTTTACTTAGAAGAATGGTTTAGTTTAGGCAGGAAAATGTCATGCTAGAGAAATCTGTCTTTTAAGCATTGTGTAGTTATGTGCTGCCTAATGATATTTGGGTCAGTGATTGACCCAGTGTACACTGGTGGTCCGTAGCCTAGGTGTGTAGTAGGCTATACCTTGTAAGTTTGTATAATTAACACTCTATGATGTTCACACAATGATGAAGTTTTCTCACAACATAGCCTCACCATTAAATAAAATATAACTGCATGGTATCATCTAATGACAAGTTCTCCACATTGGAGTAGAGCAGAACCTAGAAGATGATGTGTGTTGTCTTAATTTCTTTTACCTATAGCTCAGTTATCTCTTGGTATGTTAGAGTCAGATGGGAAGCAATTGTAGTTCCTGATGTTTTTGCCTAAATTTATCTGTGTGTTATCAAGCCCAAATTGTAGGACCTATCTCTTCCTCATTATTCTTCTTCTCCAACCCTCAATGTTAATTTTTAGAAAACTCTTACTCCTCCTAAGTATTCTATGAAGATCCTTTGCCAGCATTCCCTGTGGATTCCTCTTCTACTTTCTGCTAGAAGACTCTCCCTTTTTATGCCCTTTTAATTCCATTTTTAAATGTTGAGTTTATTTACTTATTTTTAGATCCTTGCTCTCAACCTCCATTTTGGACGGTGTAGATTATCAAACTGAGCTCTGTGGTTGGAATGGATATGACTGCTGTATAGGTTTAGGGTTTATTTAAAAATGCCTGCTAGTTGAGCATTGAGGAAGATCAAACTTAAGGGGAGATATGAAATAGCAAGTTCAAATGAGCAGAACCACAAGATGTTGATCAAAGTTGAAGGTCTGGTAAAACAGAACTGGCAAGAATGAGAAGGTCCAGTAGATAAAACTTGGGCATATTTTCAAATGAAAGGAAGTCAGAGTTGGGGAGTCCTGCAGCTATCCAAGGAAATTCTGAATCTCATCTTGCTTTGCAGTAAGTTAGTCATCATTTCATCTAAAATTTCTAGACTAAATTTCTGTGTAGCTTTGCTACCACTAAAATGTTCTGTGAAGTACCTGTTGCAATTCCTTATTAATCTGGAGAAAACTATCTTGGCCTTGATCTGATTATAGTTCCCTCTGGTGCCATAGTTGCTGCTTTCTCTCAGTGTTCAGTGCCGGTGATGGAGCGTGAGTCCTCCGTGCTACCTGATTGGAGACTCAACCATCCTTCAGTAGATAGAAATATAAACACCCAGACACTTCCTGTGCTAGGTGAATAATCATTCCTCTAACTCAGGGCCAGGGCATACTGTGTATTTAAATGTTTAATACCTAGTGTTATATAGATAATTATCCCAAAGGTAGATAAAATGAGAACTTTATGTTCAAAGGGCTCTGAGTAATTTCCTATATTCAATGAATTATTTTGTTTTGGTAATTTTAATAATCAGAACTAAATCTAAAATAAATAAATAATATAATAAATAAATATTTTAATGGTATTATATAATGTATAATATAATAAATACAATAGAAATGTAATATATAAATATAAGGTAATCATTATTATATATGATATGTAAGGCATTATATAATATATAATATATGTATGTTATATGTTATATATGATATATATGGTATATGATATGTAAGTATATTATAATATATAAATAAATGATATAAAATAATAAATTAACATAAAGAAATAAATCAGAACATCTCTGATTAGATTCATATGAAGATATATCAAGAGATTCATAGTTAAGCTGTTAGAATCTTAGGCTAGCAATACTCAAGCATAATTACTAACGATTGGACTTCTCTTCCTAAGAAGAAATATCAGGAAGGTTTTTATTTCTTCCTTCCTATTTTATTTTTTTGTAATGAAAGATAAGAACTGGAAATAATGTAAAAGTGGAAGAATTTGTCCTTTAGTAGAGAGAACTCTATAAATAAAGACATTTGAACTTGATAGTCAAATAAAACCTGCTAAAGGCTTAAGAGTCACACAAGAATAGGGCACTTAATGATGGTAATTCTGTACCTTTTAGAAAGGACTTCAATTAAGGACAGGTTCCTGTTTCTTTTCAGAGAAAACTCATTGACAGAGTAGACTTCTTCTAAATTAAAAAAGATAAGGGCCTTCTTCTTAAGTATTAACTACTCCAAAGTAGTACTGCTGTAATAACAATAAAAATGATAAAAATAACCATAAGAGGTAAAATTAGTTGACAATTTTCTGTGTCTCTTCATATAGTTTCTTTTATAATTTTCAGAATAAATCTAGGCAAGAGACTGTTGTACAAAAACTGTGAGGAAAATAATACTTAGAGAGGTTAAGTAATTAGTGCAAGGTTACACAACTGTAAGGATGGAACTAGGCCTCCGATACAAGTCTTTGTCGTCAACTACCCATTTAGACCCTCTTGAGGGACCACCTGGGTCATCCTACTCACATGTGGAATATCCCAATTTATTTGACGAGTAAGTATTGAGTACTTTCCATATGCCAGGCACTCATAAAAAATGGGGGTCTAACCATGGACATCATTTGTCTCTGCCCTCAGGGAGTTAATAGATTAATTCAATTCCTTCCTACTTCATTCTACTACAAAATTCCTCTTCAGGTCTCTTTGTTGAACAGTTAACCAGAAATGAAAATTCAGATGCCTACATGGAATCTGCAGTTCAATGTTATGAAGTGTACTGGTGAATAGAGAATTCTGCGAACAGAGTTGCTCATATTTTGACACATCTGTCTAGTATTTCCTTTTTTAAACACCTTGCATCACTATAAAGTCAATGGATTCACTTTATGCCTTCCTCCTCACTGGTTTCCAAACCTGAGTGTGCAGCTAAATCACCTGGAGACCTTGCTCAACTCTTCCCTCCCTGCCCCAGGGTTTCTAATTCTGTGAGTCTTATTTTGAACCTCAGAATTTGCATTTCTAAAAAGTCCCCTGATGACATGGATGATGCTTTTATAGAGATCACACTTTGAAAATCCTTGTTAGATTACCTATGTGGAATTTAGATTTCTTATGTATATTAGGAAATAATGATTTTTAGTGGGATCCCTAGTAAGTGTAGTATTTCAACAGACATTCATTTTAAGTCTCAGATCTCACTTTTTTTATCTTCCATGCATAAAAACTTATTTATGGATATCTGTATTAAGAAGCTAGAGATAGTAAAGTGAATAAGATCCTATGACCAGAAGTTTGATGTATGATAAAAATTTCTATCTCTTAACCTTGATTTTTGTATTAATTTCCAGTATAATCCATTAAGTTTTTTATTCTCTTTAATAGTCAATGTTTGTTTCAAAAATTAAAACTTAAAATTCATCTGTTTAATTGACATAGTAAAATTATCAAAAGTGGTTGGATCCTTTGAAAGTTTTCACAGAACAAAGAAGTATAATGTATAAATCATATAAATTGAAATAATGATTTCAACTTAACCCTTGGTGCCATATATAGAGAAAAGTTAGATTTTGAAAGTCTTATGTGATATTTTGATAAACAGGTATTTGCCATGCATAGGTTATGAATTTTTTTTAATTGAGGTCATTATGACATTCAAAACAATGTTAATTTTAGATGTGCAGGTTCACTCTTCACCAAACATCTAATGACACACCACACCCACCACCACAGTTCTAATCACCATTACCCTCTATCACTGCCCATTGGACCCCTCTACCCTGTGCTCCCATCCTTCACCTCTTTCCCTGTGGTAACCTCAGTTCTGTTGTCAGTGTCTAAGGGCTAGTTTTGTTTAGTTGAGTTTGTTCATTTGCTTTGTGTCTTTATAATCCATATATGAATGAAGAGTGAGATCATCCAGTATTGGTCTTTCTCCTGACATTTCACTGAACGCAATCCCTTCTCGTTCCATCCATATGGTAGTAAATGGCAGGATTTCATCTTTTTTTTTTTTTTTTTTCTGTTGATGGGCACTTAGGTAGTTTCCGTGGATTATCCACTTGAGAGCAGGGAGAGGGGGATCTCAAATAGTTGAGTGATTGAGTCAGGTTAGGAGACAGCAAACTCAAGAGCATTCCTGGCCATATTTTAACTGCCATAAAGCTTAAAACAGCAAAAACAAAAAAGAAATAGGCAGTTTGAATAAAGTTCATGAAAGTCATTCAGTACTATTCTATTACTAGAAAAAACACATCTGAATTGGAATACTAATGATACAACACTATTGAAAATTAGCAGGTGTTTTGGTTTAAGAGATTTTTTTATATTGTTATTTCTTTTGTCTACATTGTTGTATGATTTTCAGGTTATTGAATACACATCTTTATCTGTGTGTATGTCACACCATATCTACCACCAGTGTTCTAGTGCCCTTTACCCATGCAGTACTGAAACCTTCATTCCCTTGTTCCTTCCACCCCCACAGCCAAAGCCTTGTGTACTGTAAATTTTGTTGTCATTTTTCTGCTCATTTTTTAAAATATTCCACATACGAGTGAAACTATCCCATATTTCTCTTTTTTTTTCTGACTGGTTTGGTTAACATGACCCCCTCTAGTTCCATCCAGGTTGTTGCAAAAGGCACAATTTCATCTTTTTAAGAAGCTGTATAGAATTCCATTGAGTATATACACCGCAGCTTCTTTATCCAGTCATCAGGGGATGGACATTTAGGTTGTTTCCATGTCTTAGCTATGGTGAATTGTGCTGCTATGAATACAGAGGTGCATGTCAAGTTTTAAATGCTCAGAATATAGTGAAAGATACTCGACACTATTTTTTGAAAGGTACATGAGCATTAGATGATTTGATTATGTAGAAGTTTCAGGATCATATGATGCCAATGAGTTATCAGCATGCCCCACCCACCTTTAATAAGTTTTTACTATGTTTGGCACTAATTATGCATTATCTCCTACTCCTCACAAAATATGTGAGGCAGGTACTGTTATTATTTTCATCTCACTAAGGCTAGAGATATATGGCACTACATGCTGGCACCAAGTGGTGGTGTTATTGCCCAGGGCAGGAGCTTTGCTGTCCAGGTGCACAAGCCCTGACTTCTGGGGCGGGAGGTGTATTGTGAACTGAGTGGGCAGATGCAAGCTGCTTCCCCGTAGTCACAAGTGCTCTGCCAAAGTCCTCCCACTGACTTTAAACCCAGCTGAGCTATGCCCTTTTCATGTGTCCTCCCACCCTTGGGTGAGCCGGATGTGGCATTGCTATAAGAGTGACATCACAAGGAACAGGGCACGCAGTCCGTCAAAAGACACCAGGAGTATTTTGGTTAATACTTCCCTCTTCAGTATTTTGGCTATTTTTGAGAAATTGAATGGACAATTCTATATTTGGATGTTTCCCTCAACCTTATGTTTTGCTACAACAAGGAATGTCCATAGAGATACAAACCCTTTTCTTGATATCTAGGTTAACTTTTCAGCACTCACAAGTCATGTTGCTGCCTTAAAATGTTTCTCAATTTTGATACGTTCAAGACTGAACCTACCATCTTCAGTCTCTAAACATGTGTCAAGCCCTTCTACAGTTCCCATCTTGAAGAATGACTCTGCCATTCACAGTTTTCCAAGTCAGAAACACATCCTTCACTGGTTTCTTCCCTGTGTCTCACCCAATCTAATTATTTAAATTTTGTCAATTGTCTTTTCTAAAAGATTACCCACTTTTCTCCCAACCCACTACATCTACCCATCTTGTGTTCTTTCATTCTTGTTTACTATTCATCTTTTATTCATATCGTTCTCACAGTGATCCTTCTAAAACTAAATTATTACATTGTGTTCTAACAGCTTTCCATCTCTTTTAATGTTTCATGATGTGACTTAGGAGACACTCTGTGATTGGCCCTACCTATTTTTCCTGACTGTATCTGACCATTTCCACACCCATCATGATGAATTTGCTTTAGCTTCTTAAGAGGGTCACATGCTATCCACCATCTGAACTTCTGTGTATGCTGGTCTTTCTAACTGAAACAGTCTCTTGAATTCCTATTCATACTTGTGACATAACTTAAATAGTCTTTTCTCCATAAAAAAATACTCTTATACTTTTTTTTCAAGATCTTGCTTAATAGTCTATCTTACCTGATAGCCTATAAATTCAGAGATGGAAGAGACCTTATCCAGTTGTTCATAAATTTATCACAGAGCTTGGCACAGAGTAGGGTCAAAATAAATAGCAAATTAATTAATGAATGGTAGTATTATATAATTTTTTGCCTACCTAAGTCACTAAAAACACAACATTGTTTACCTCTGCTGTCCTTTTTTTTCCTATTTATTTTAAAAAACAAAACCTAAACTGTGTCCAAGGTGTTTGAAAACTTGGTTTGCCTCCAGATAAAGCTGAAATGGAGAAACTCCGTGATCCTTATTGTCAAGTGACTGAAGTTCAAGTTTCTTTTCCTCTTCCCATTACTCTCAGCTGAGAAATCATGATAGGGCCCAATATGCTCTAGAACTTGTCATTTTTCCTATTGATGTTTCTGTTTTTATCTCCTTAAAAGTCACCTCAGCTGTATCCTTTCCCTCCTCCTACGATGTTCTACTTTATTAAAGCCACTGAATCACAGATCTGGCAGAAATCTCAGACACTGTCCAATCTATTTCATCACCCTGTGCCTTAACTCCTTTCATATTCATGTCCAAAGTTATTCAGTGGCAAAGATACGCAGTGACAGGGAAGCCCTACCTCCAGAGACAGCCCATAGGATGAAACAGGTTGGTCAGAAGCCATGTTGAACCAACACGGGGAAGGAAGAGACACTTGACTTTACTCCCAGTGTAAACTTTGAAGGAATTTATTCATCTTCTGCTGAGACCAGCGTTGGTAGGGGATAAGAGGAGGAAACATTTAAGGCATTGATTAAGTTTCCTGGTAACAGGAAGCTAGAAGGAGTGCTTATAAAATGAATAGGAAAAGGGGTAGAGGAATGGAGATCTGGCCCATTTAAGAAAGCAGAACTACTCCCAAGCTAACCAAGTTCTTAGCTTAGACTTAGGAATGTTTGCAGAGAGTGGATGCTTGGAAGATAGAAGGCCCAGAGAGACCAACACTGATAGGTGGTGGGAGTCTCTGTGTTGGCAGGTGGGGAAGTCGGAGGACTAGAGGTTGCAATGTTGTATTCTTATTATTGCTATTTGCACACACTTTATTGTAAGTGACATTTAGATTCTGAGAGGAAATTTTTTTTTTTGCAATTAAATATGCTTCATGAAGTAAGCCAAATGGAGAAAGATAAACACCATGTGATTTCACTCATAGGCAATATATAAAGAAACCAGACAAACGAATTAAATAAAACAAAATGAACTTTAAGACTATAAAAGCGAATTAATGATTATAGAAGGAAAAGGGAAGGGAGATAGGGCAGATCAGGTAAAAATCATCAATTATACAGTGAAGGATAGAATTGGACTTTATTTAATAGTACATACAGATACTGATTTATCTTGATGCACACCTGAAACTCATATAATAATACAATGTTACTTCAACAAAAAATTATAAAAATAAAAATATTTTAGTATGTGTTTATAAATGGACTCAAAGCTGTTGCTAAGTGTATCAGTTTTTCTTAAGAAGTTCTTTCTAAGAATTTGTTATTTTATGTGTGATAAATTGATCATTTTGAATGATGAGAAAATTAAGGGAACCCATAATAATCTCTCCAAAAGCAAAGATTGTTTCCATGAGAAGTTAAACATAAAAAATAAAAAGTATCATCATCAACCAAAATTGTTTATATTAATGAAATTGCAGATGAGAGCCTTTTCTGATTACATAGGTCATGGGCCTTAAAACTTTTTCATTTTGCTTTTTAAATGAAGTATGTCAAAATTAAATAGAAAATAGTTCAAAGCAAAGCTGTTTTGACTGGTTAGGGTGGAACCTCCTAGGTTCTGTTCTCTGTTTCCTCTTCCCCTTTGTATGAACTTTGCAATTTAGTTCGCAAACTATTAATCTAGCATATTCCCTTATCATGCAAATAAAGTGAAGTTCATGCAATATCTTACTATATTATATGCCTTTCTAAAATAAGAAAGCCAAGATCCAATTACACAAGAACAGAAGTAGGAAATGGCACATTTTACAAGCATGTATCACTTAGAGACAAGCACAAGTAGACACTTCTTCAGAGATAATCTGGAATATGCTGTGTTGTATGATACAAGTCAATGAACATATTGTGTGTGCATATCCAAATGTCATGGCCCTGTGGAAAGTTCCATGTGCTTCTCAAGATTTCTGCTAACTCCAGGGTTTAGGTTTTTAAAATCAGCTCTGTCTTAAAGCTCTTACTTGAGTGACAGTAACTTGTTTTATGAATTGTTGCACTGTTGATAGTGTCCTTCCTCCCTACCATGTCACACTAGAAATGGGACTGAGACCTAAGATATAGCACCTTATTCACTGTCTTTGGAAAATACATACATACATACATATATATGTATATATATATATATATATATATATATATATATATATATATATATATCTTTGGTTCTAGTAGTGTAGTTCCTGAATGACAGATTTAAGTTTATTCTGCCAAATTCATTGTTTTGTAGTTTTAGATTTATGATTTGGATGTTTAATATTTATTCCTTACTATGTAAACATTTATAAGGTTTGGAGAAGAAAGAGTGACTTTGATAGGGCTGGTGAAATATTAGTGCACTGGCAGTGTTTTGAAATTGAAAGCAGCCACTCCTAGTTCTGAAAAACTCCCAATGATTTATTAAGACAAACTTTTCTCCATCTACTCCAAGGAGAATGGTGATTAAAACTGTGGAGTAGAAGGGGACACTATAAGCAAAGACTTAAAAGAAGGAACTGCAGCATAGTCCTACCACAAACTAGTATAATCATGAAGATAGGGACACAGAAAAAATGGACAGTTCTGGGTGTGCCTTGGAACATGGGACCAAAGGAGAGAGAACACTTACTGTGAGCTGAGGAGTGAGGTGTGAGAATGTAGTGGGAGAGGACAGCATTGGTGATATAAAAGAGGAAGTGGAAAGATTTGTGTCTTTGACTTTTCACGTTCTGTTTTGGGGATGACTAGATACCTTTTATTTTCAGACGTGCCAAAATTAGAGATATGTATTAGTTTTCTATTGCTGCTATAACAAATTACCACAAACTTAGTGGGGTAAAACAACACTGTGGGGTAATTTTACAGTTCAGTAGGTCAAAGGTCTGACATGAGTCTCACTAGACTAAAATCATGGTTTCAAAAGGACTGTATTTCTTCTGGAGTGTCTAGGAGAGAATCCATTTCTTTTTGCCTTTTCCAGTTTCTGGAGCTGCCAACACTCATTGGCTCATGGCCCTCTTCCTCTATCTTTTAAGCCAGTTACATTGTATCTTTCTCTGAGCATTCTTCTGTAGTCACATCTCCCTCTGTAAAGGTCCTCTGAATTTCAGGACTCATGTGATTAATCCATCATCAATCTCAAGGTCCTTAATCACATCTGCAAAACCCCTTTTGCCAGGTGAGGTAACATTCTCACAAACCATTATTCTGCCTACAAGAGGATCATTCCTTTTCTTACCTACTGTAATTGTTTTAATTAAAATAAAATAAGGAGGCATGTTCTGGTGGTCTAGCAGGTAAATCTGCTGCTTCTGGCTGGCATAGTCTACACACATCCCAAAGACCCTAATTCTCATCCTGGGACAAGGAGAACAACCAAGATGAACAACTAAATAAAATAAATGCTTTTACCTCCTCACTCTTCCTACCTGATTGTCTGCCTGCACCATTCCTTTAAAATTAAATTAAATGAGAACCCGAATACCTTACAAAAGAATCGTATTCTATATTTCTTAAAATATTAATTGTTAAGCAATCTCCTATTTTTTTTCCTGTCCTGTCTAAAGATAGGAGTCTTTGAATAACTAAATGGTCCAGGACCCTAGGACTAGTTTAGTATCACGGTGCTTAGAGGTTGGATTACAAAGCAAGTGTCCTTGTGACTAGTAGGCAGCTCAGCCAATTTATTCTGTCAACATAGGCAATTTATTCCAAAAGGAGAATGAGTATTTTGACTAGTCCCATTTTTCCCTCAGAGTAGTCAGTGGCTTATAGTTCTAGTCAAATACAAAATGCTCATTCCATTTCAGACTGTGAGGGCTATATATTTTTATTAAATTGAATATCAAGCAATCATGATTAGCAAAGTAAAGGTATTCTTCCTTGTGAAACTGAGGCATGACATTATGTCAGAGCTAAAATGTTAAGTGCTGCTTTGACCTCTTTGAAACTCACTGAACTCCAGAGGCCAGGAGTTTTGCTCTTGCCAGGTATGCCTTCAACCTACTGGAAAAGGGAAAATCTCTCCACCTAGCTAGTTCTGGCATTAGTTGGACCTGTTGCACCCCACCTAGACTTCAAGCTAAGGGGCTTCACTTTCCTGCCAGCACATAAGATTGTTCAAACTAGGGAATCACAACCTCCTGCAGGAACCAAGGGTCACTTCATTCTCTGTCTACAAGCCTGCCTGCCAAGCACCATCCCTGTGTGGCCCTGCATGGTGGGTAGTATACTCACTCCCTGGTCTGTGCATATATGTGATGAATAAACTGCTATCCATCTCATCTGTCCAATGTTAGGTGGCATATTTTCTGTGATTTAAACTACTTAGTTGGTGAATTGGGAAAGACCAGAACATGTTTGCTTTCCTTGTTACAAAATATTTGGCCTATGTAGTAGAAAGAGACACATGAATGCTTCCATTCCTTAATAAGAACCACGCACCCAGTTTTATGAGAAAGAGGAAAAGTCAGTTACATGATGAGCTGAGAGGTGATGAAATTGGGATTTTTTAAGGGGGTTCCAGTAACACTGCTGAAATGTGGCAGAGAACAGAACATAAGGAAATTGATTTCACATGCTTCTCACTCACTTCTTGGTTGAACCATGACTCTTTAAACACTGTTACTAGACATTGGAATGTATTGTGGATGAAAGGGAAAGGTTCTTGGGAAGATAAGATCCCATTCCATCTCACTTTCCCAACAAAGCTTTTTATCCTGACTTTTCATAGGAATCGTAAGTATGTGTGTAATAGTAAGATCTAACCTAGAAGAGAATAATATCTAGACTACAATTCCAAATCAGTTTAAAAAAGGACAGGACATTTAATAGAAAAAAGGTAGTTAAGGATATGGGAAGGCAATTGGCATAAAGGAAAATCCTGATAGCTAACAAATATTGGAAGAGATCATCATTTGACAAAAATTAGAAAGTCAGATAATATCAAGTATCTATGAGGATGTAGGGAAACTGAGACCATGGTGCATTCCTGGGGACAGTATACATGGATGACATTACTCCAGAGAGCAATGAGGTATAATTAGGATATTAAGCATGGACACTATGGTTGCGCCTCTGCTCTTAGGAATGTATCACTTAGATGTCCTCAAGGAGATGTTTATGCGAGTGTTTGGCTAAGTGATATTTATGGTGGCAAAGAATTGGAAGCAACCTAAATGATCATGGATTATTTACCAAGGCAATGGATAAACAAAATATGATGCGATTGGATCCTTAGAATCAGTTAAAATAATTTAGGTTTACACTTAGCAACATAAATAGATCTCCAAAATGTAATATTGAATATAAATAACTCAAAAAGCAGAATAACACTTAGAACCAATCCCTTCTATTTAAATTAAAACACTATCATAAAGTATGCCATATGTTTAAAAAAATACATGTATCTCTAGCTGGATGTTTTTAAAATAAATGAGAAAGAGATCATTTATGGAAAGGGGCATGGAGATGGGATTGTGATGGAGGGGTGAGGATTAAAAAGATAATAAAGTAAGACAACAAATGAAGGGCCCTTATCCTAAGGCTGAAGGGACTGTGATTAACTCATTTACCTGATTCCTAAGAAATAAGGAAGGAAGGGAAGGAGAAGGAAGAATGCAAGGCTCAGATTACAGGAAACTGACTTTTGGAAAGTGAATTTTCAACCATGAGCCAATTTCTCTTGTAACCAATTTAGACTCCTCATGAGGACCAGTAGACACGAAGGTATTCTAGGCCAGTAGAAAGGAACTTGGGATAGAAGACAAGAGACCTGCACATTTCTTTCAGCTCTGTCACAGACTGGTTAAATTATCTTTGGTAGGTTACATACATCTCTATTTAATAGGTAATAATAATACCTGCTCTATGTACCTGGAAGTTAAGGAAAATGGTAACAAAAAATGATGAAATATTTTCATAAATATACAATGATCTATATATATTTTGCAAGTCTGGTGTGGGCAGATGGTACTAGGTGAGAGAAGGAAAATAGAATTAAATTTTCTAGGCCCTGAACTTGACTGGGTCTTGATTGCCCTGAAAGAATGAGAGAACGAAAAGCCAAATCCAAGTGAGAGTATTTAACCACTCTCTATTTCAGCTTATCTTCCTTCCTTGCTTCCTCCCTCCCTTCCTTCCTTCTTTCCTTCCTTCCCCATCAAAATCAGTGAGGTCATTTTGGGTGTCATCAGTTAGATCCTTGGGTCAGTAAATTTATTTTCTGGGACATGAGGACAGGCTTGGCTTCTGAGAGAATTGGGTATATTATGTTCCAGGAGCAGATCACTGAAAGAAGGAAGGCAGGGGAAGCTGTATTTCCTGAGTACTAAGTCTTGACATTGGAGATATTGTTTAATTATACAATAGTCCAGTGAGGCAGTGATCATCATCTTCATCTTAGAGATAAATGACGGACACGGTGAGTATACAGAGTATCACACAAAGTAACTGAGTTGGGTATTAGATCTGGTTGATGCCCATTATTTTGCTCTATAGTTCCCCTGGAGCCTTAGAGATCACCTAATACTCTTGACCTCTTCCTTCATTCTCAGGAAAACTTAGATCCTCACAGTTAGAGGGAAAACTGTGGTGGAACCCTGATGCTCTGGATCCCATAATCTGCCATTATTTATGCTCTGATAATTATAAAAACAAGTGATACATTTTTGCTTGAAGATAATTCATCTTTCTTTCCAACCTTTTCGCTCTGTTTAACCCCCATGGCTTGGTGCCTTCTTTTAGGAAATACTTACTGCTGAGAATTTCTAGGCACTCTAGAAATACGAAGGAGCCAAGGGCCAAAGGCTGGATTTGAAGGTGCTTTAAAGAAAGCATTTTTAATAGGTCCATGAGTGGAACTGTTTCTGTAGGAAGGGGATGAGTTTTGGCCATGAACTTTGTTGAAGCTGAGACTGACACTTGGTAGGGATACTCATAGGTGACTCAGATGTAAATAGTAACTGGGGGGGGTGGATGGTTGGTCAGATGATTGACTTTATATGGCTTGTAATTAGTTTCTAATCTGAAATTAAATCACATAGAAGGAATGCCTTTTCAGTTGGAAAATAAATAAATGTATAAATAGCACTACCAACCCCAGCAAGTCATTCTGGAGTTTACTTGAACCCTGTTTCCTTGAAAGGGGCTAAAAAGTGTTATCTATGATTGTTCTGTGATTCTTGCTTCACGGCTATTGACCTTACTATATAGGAAGAGGTCTGAAATTATCCCTTTCATCATTCTTTTCCCCTTTAATCAAAGCTCTTGTTTCAGGATCACATGGGATTCTAGTTACTATGTAAAAATCTGCTAGCCTCCCTAATCTGGGAAAATAGGTGGGGCACAATTTATTGGAGAGTGGAAGAAGTGAGAAGAAGAAGGGAAAGTGAGGATGGTCTAGGAAAGAGGATGTGAATATGAAACAGATCATATATTTCAGGAAGGACAGATACCATATTAGAAAAAAAGAGGTTGAGTGAAGGGTTGTAGAAGAAGGATCAATATAGAAAATTCTGTGGGAGTGGGGGTGGACACAGGATGGGGACAGCTGTATACATTCAGGAGAGTAGCTTACAGAGAGGGAGGGGATCAGCACTCTGCCTCAGCACCAGGAGTTGTAGCAGGTTTGCAGACTTGTCTTGAAGAAGTCTGCAATATACATTAGAATTCTATAAATCCATTCTGAAATTTCTGAACAACATTGTGAGTCTGAGTAGCACTTTGTGGAGGGTTAATTGTAGGGTTCACAAATGGTGAATAGTTTCCAGTGGACTGTATCATAGCCGAGGTCACCATACATGACCAGGATTTTCTCAATTTAGCCACATTGAATTCCTCCTCACCCCAAATACCTCCCCCTGAATTG
Source organism: Solenodon paradoxus (assembly GCA_004363575.1). Lineage (NCBI taxonomy): Eukaryota > Metazoa > Chordata > Mammalia > Eulipotyphla > Solenodontidae > Solenodon > Solenodon paradoxus. The sequence continues at coordinate 8,951 of RJWH01004737.1, read as the reverse complement.
ACTTGAAATCCTCCTCTCCCACTGTTCATGATAATCCAACTGGTCCTGGCTTCAACTTGAAATATTATGATCAGTTTCATCATAAGAAAATTTTCTTTCTAGAACCAGAATGATGAACTCCTTTGACTCTCAAAGTAGAAGTTAAAAGGCAAGTAAAAATGCAGAGGCTCTTAAAAGTCCTTATCTATAGCACCTCACCCCCACCTTCGTATTTGGTCTGTATTCTTTTAGAAAATAATTTTTCTGGAAAAGATGGATTTTGCCACTAAGGGCTGGAGCACATTCAAACTCATTCACTCCTTACATGGATTATACCATGAGATTCTTTTCAACAGAAAACGTTTTCTCTATAGCCCATTTTCAAAAGGTTTTCTTTATTTTTAACCAGAAATCTTTGAAGCCATTCTAGATTGCGAATTTTGGTAAAGATGGAGCATACATTTTCTTTTCTTTCTTTCTTTTTTTTTTCTTGCTGAAAGTATTTTGATATTTTTTCTTTGCAGTCTGTTCTACAGAAATCAATTAAATGCACCTTCGTTTTGGCGGCATGATAGGAAGACAGGAGCTTTACAGATGAGACAGACCTAATGTTAAATTTTAGCTCTTGTTTATGCCTCAGGATGTTACCTGAGAGATTAAATTTGTATCTGCTGATAACCAAAAACCCCTCCCTCACCCTCCAGTTTTTTTTTTTTTTTTCAGTGCTTTCTGGCAACAGGAGGGAAAATAAAGTTCAACTAAAATTGATAATAACATTTTACAAGACATGATCCCTGGGAGAAAACTTGGAGATATTCGTTCTGGAATCTCCTGTATGGAAAAGGCCACACTTGTTCAGGGAGGTCAGGTCACATGTCTGGAGAACTAGCAGAGTTGGAGTTGGACCCTCAATACTTAAAACTTGGTTTGTGATCTTGCCTCCTACACCACACATGCGTCCAAATACTAACTGGTTTAAGCTAGTTTCAGAGTTTAGAGTCTCTACAGATGGAAAATGTTAATCATTTTGGTTTCAGATTCTTGGCTGATTCCAGCTTTCTAACTCTTTAGTTATAAACATGTCTTAACATTTGTCATAATAGCACCTTAAGAAAAATAAAGATTAGGAGACATTTTTTTCCCCTTCAACTATATTAGATGACCTCTTCATAATTTTCTTTGTAAACTTAAAATTATGTTGTAGAAAATAGTTAAGAAAGAAGACTAAAAATAAAACAAACTCATGCAAGATAAAAATAACAGAACATAATGCTAGATACACTTTAATATCAGATTTAGTATCAAGTCAGAGATTTGTAGTCCCAAAGTGCCAAAATCAACTAGTAAATGTGAAAAGATTAGGCAAAGCTATGAATCTGATCTGAAACTATGGTAGAAAATAAGCAAAATAAAAAGTCTGTTTTAAAATCTCACTTCTAATTTTTAGACATGGGTAATCTACAAAATATGATTTGTTCTGTAATAAAATCTGTACAAATTTAAAATGATTAGATAGGTTTTATGCTAAATCAGCTTTACAGAAAGATTAAAAATAAATTAGACAACCACAGTTTCCATCCAGCTTATTCTGGTAGAATCATAATAGGAATCTTTTTTAAACCTAGTTCCTAAGAATGAGCTATTTTTTTTCTAAAATCTTTCTAATAGCTTTTCTGTTTCAGAGTACATTTTCATGAGGTTCCCCAAGAAGTTTAGCATTAATCCTTCCTTCTGTTATTTCCCCTCTAATGTCCCTTACTTATGCCTTCTCGTCCTCATTTCCTTCCTTCCCTCCCTCCCTTCTTCCCTTCTTCTGAACATGTAGAGACATGTAAGGCCTAGAGAAGTCTAAGGTGACAAACTGGTAAATGACTTCTGGAACTAAGACTCAGAGCTGCAGATAGTTGAACCCATGCTTGCCCAACAAGTCATATCTTGCTGGGAAGTGAATCTGCACACTCTAAAGCTCTTAATTTAATACATTTTTGCTTAACTTTTATTAATACTTCTATTTCTTTAATCTAAATCTATATTTTCAGCAATCAATTGGTTAAGTGGATTATTTAATTTATAATAAAAGGCAGGAAACAGAAGACCTTGTTATATTAAGATTTTTCCATCTTGCTCTGTGTGTGTGTGTGTGTATGTGTGTGTGCATAAGAGAGCCAAGAAAACTTGTCATCATAACTCTATGCTAGGTATTGTGGCAAGTCCTTTATATTCATTATCTCATTACGTCTATACAAGGGGCTGCTTGTGCACTACAGTGACAGAGTTGAGTAGTTTTAACAGAGACTGAATGGCTTGTAAAACTGAAAATACTTATATTTGGCTCTTTACAGAAAGCTTGACTGATACCTGGACTTGGAACAGAAGTTTTCAAGTGTAGGCTGTGGGCCCTGCCTTAAGAGGTCTATGAGGTCAGAACTGTTTACATGACGATTCTAAGATATGATCCCTGTTTTCACTGTGTTGGCATTTACACAGATGGCTGGTAGAAGTGCTGTTATTTTAGCATGAATTAAGGTGACAAAGTCATACATTAGATTCTTTAAGCACCCACAGTAAAACAGAAAGTCAGTTAATGTAAGAATGTGCTGATAAAGTAGCAAAAAATAGTTTTATTAAATCTTGATTCTTTGAATATTCCTTTTTTTAGTATTCTGGTTGATGAAATGGAAAGTGTATTACGTTGTGTGTCACAAACTGAAATATGATGGTTGTCTCAGGGGAAAGCTCTTGTGTGATACATTTGGGAGGTGAACTGGCTGTTTCATGGAATACACTTTTTACTTGAATAAAAGAGGCTGACAAACAGTTGCTCTTTCTGATTTTTCAGAAAGAGATATTTTGTTAGATATTTTTTTCAAAAGTGAAAGAATGAGCCTATTCAAGAAAAACAACGGACAATATAGTTTTTATCAATGATAAAATTCAAGATTTCAGGTGAAAATTAAAATTTCAAGTGAAGTTAAATTTGCTTTAGGATTGACGGATTTCCAATGCTTAAAGACTTTTCTGGTGACTTAAGTGTTGATATTAATTGTAATAATTATTTGTTTTTGCTATTGCCTAATATAATGGATCAATGTTTGAAAGATTAATATAACTCAATAAACCAATATTTTAAGATGACCAGTACATTTTGTTATAACTTTATGCATGAATATAGGCACCATTTGTGGGTCAAGTGCCCCTGTAGCCTAGAGGATTAAACCAGGCACAGTCCACATCCATCCCGTGGTCCCTGTTGTAAGACCCTGGACCAGGGAAACAACCAATAATGAACGACTGAATAAAATAAAGTGCTTCTTCCTCTCTCCTCCTGCCTGCCTATGCACCTTAATTATTTTTCTGTACCTTATGTTAAAAAAAAAGCAAGATATTTCATTGGCTCTCAAAACAGTATAAATTTATTGACAAGATTTTTTTATTTTTATTATTCTACATGGAAAATAACCTTTAAGAAACTGCCACTGCTGAGTTCTGGTGTGTGACCAAATGATAACATCCGCAATTATCTGAAAATAATATTAAAATAAACCTCTTTTTTTTTTTCTAAATATACATTGGTACTTGGTTAACATTTCTGCATTAAAACATTAACCATTTCACAACAGATTGAATCCAGTCAAGTTGTGAATCCAGTTGCCTTTTATGGAATGAGCCATTTAAAAAAATTATAAAAATGTAAAGTTCTTCTTGATAATATTTTGGAAAATAAAGTTTTTGTCATAATAGTTTGTTGTTGATGTCAATCAAGTAATGGGATTAATTAATTTAAATTTTAAATACATATTACAAATTCTGCTTTAATTTTTATTATGGCAAGTATGAAAAAATATATCATACATAAACACTCTTAAGAATCCTTAATTAATTTTTAAAAGTAAAAAGAAATCTTTGTGCACCCTGGTGGTCTGGTAGATAAGGCCACTAGATGTAATCCATATACCTCCCAAGGACCCAGGTTCAAGACTCAGTGCTGGGGGGAACAACCAAGATGAACAACCAAGTAAAATAAATTACAAAGTTTCTTCCTCCTCTCTCTTCCAACCTGTCTGCCTACTTGCTTTCATTTTTGTCTGCTTCTTTCCTTTAACACAACCCATGTGCCCCCACAACCAAAGTCCTGAGATTTAAGAGAAAAATGAGAATTGCTGGTCAACATTCATTCTATGATAAAATAATGATTATTATCCTTAGATGATGGAACCGAGGCTTAGAAAGAAAAGTAACTTCCAGATTCAAATAGCTAGTGGGTTGTTAAGATTCAAACTCCAGCAGAATGACACTCTGGAACTTACACTGGTCTGCACTCAAAATGCCCCCCAGTATTTCCAGATTTAGAAAACTCGAACACAAACAAGTCCTTTCACCCCATCTCCTCCTTACCCACTTAGAAGAGACCTTTTCTATGCTCACTTTTTAGTCTATTCACCCTACTTTTTTAAAAAAGTTAATTTTGCAGAAGGAATATTGCATTTTAACATTCAATAGGTTTGAGGTATACATGATAGCAAATTTTTATTTGTATACAATACAGTAGGTTTACTACTCCTTCTCTTTTCTTTTTTTCATTCACTATACGATTCTTCTCACTTCTGAAGAATAGGCAAGTTTATCCGCAAAGCTGCATTTAATAAATTAGAATATGGCCCAGAGAAAGGAACTGTGGAGAGAAGGTGACTAGGGACCTACATGGGTGAGCCTTTGTACTTAATGCTCAGTTGGAAGAGAAGATCTGAGACAGACCTCAGGGGTCTGAGGAAGGTTGTTCACTTGGCCTTGGTTGGTGACAGTTAGATCTGACTTGACTGGAGCCTGCCCTGTTCCATGTCCTTAGATCAGGACTATCAGATGGCATCTCCGCACCCATGCCAGACACTGAGAATCAATCAAAACCCTCTTTCTCTCAGAGCATAGAGATAGCCTCAGCTTCCTTTTCAAGCCAGGTCCCATACTGCCAATCACATCGATGATATGGCGTCTATACTGAAACCATGTCACCAGCCTGGCATTAGTTTGTATCTGTAACCCCATCGGAGTCACAGGTGTGAATCTCTCAAATAGAGTACACTAAGAGACTGGTTAGACTCATACCCAGCCCCGGAGAAGAAACTTGTGGCATGTCTGTGGAGTTTTCTCTGGCTGCCTTAAGTAGGAGAGATTGGTGTATTTTGTCTCCTATGTATATGAAATTGAATCCTCTTTTGTCATTTAGGCGCTATGGACATGGAATGTATAGTAATGAAAGAGGGCCTCTAGAGTCAGATGATCTCTGTTTGACTTTCTAATGGTGGTGTGAGGATTCGATGATTTTATGTAAGTTAGACACGTAACAGTACCCGGCTTCTAGCAATGCTCAGTGCTAATATTAACTATTATTATTAGCTAGCACGGTAGCAGAGTCCTTATTCGGGAAAATATTAGTTGTTTAAAATGAGAAATTGCAGATTGCCAGTTCTAAGAGTGAGGGTGTTCAGTGTCCTGATATATCCTCCTGTTGAAAACAATGGTTAGAATAAAAGAACATTTGAAAAAATGCTTCTCTGAGCCAGCTAGAAAGGAAGACATTCAGACAGGCCAGCAAAGTGAAAGTGGGAAGCTTTCGAGCAAATAACATCAAAGTAGATTTCAAGGGAGGTTATCTGATAAACCTTGGTGACCTTACATTTTTGTTCTAATAGATTCACAGGACTTGGATGAGAAGGGATAAAGCCTAAGGCTGGCCTAACTTGGGTATCTAAGGAAGCTGGGACACCAAAGAGCTGTGGCCTCTGTTGAAGATTAAACTGAAAACGACTCTTCCCTGTAGAATGGGACAGCAAGGAAACGTGTCTGGTTTGATCTTGATTTGAGTGGAGGGAAAAAAAACACTCCCCTGAGAATTTGTAACCACAGCCAGTCAGCTCTGGGGTTTGAAGATGAATGGGAAGTCTGAACTGTAAAAAGAAATGGTGAACAAATATTAAATATGTGGTTAAACAAAAGTAAACATTGACTCTATAAATTGACAACAATAATGCTAGTGCCTAGTTGGTAGGATAAATCAGAGAGAGAAACCAAATACTAGAAAACTACAGTGTTTAAACTCAGGAAGGGTGCAGATTCAAGTCAAAACATTCCAACATCCTGTAGTGTTTAAGAGGAGGGCAAAATAATTATGAAATTTAGAGTTTGGATATGTAAAGTACAAAAGTATCTAGGTTAACTACTAATGGACATAACAAGCTCTCTCTTTTCTGAACCCCTTTTGAAATTCTTCGTAAGTAGGAGGATTTGGCATCTAAGTGGCATTTCTAAGTCCCTGCAATTAGATCATAAGAAGCTGAAAAAAAATTTGCAGCACAAAATATTCAGTAATGAGTTAGCGAATCATGAAATCAGTTTAGCACATCAATATTCTTCTCCATCTTTTATAAGTCTACAGATGTGAACATTTGAATACAAAGTAAATCAAGTGATGAGTAAAGCTAAATATCTTGCAAGAGAGTCAAGTTATTAAGAAATCTGTGGGTGCAAGGCAGCCACGATGGAGAGCAGAGTGCTGCCACATGGCCAGGGAGGCAGAACTATGTTCCAGGTGGAGGGTCTCACAAGGAAACTGTACCCCGAGGAAGATGCACGAGGATGCCACCCTCCAAATGAAGCTTCCTGGTCTATGTATCCTCCTGGAGTCACCCCTTTCATCTGAAAGAAATTGGACAGCATGTGAGGATTGGTCATCATATATGAATGCGTGGTATGAAGAACCTCATTACAATTTCCACTCTCATATGTAAATGCAAAGGTCCAGGAAGAAGAGACTCTTTGAATGAACATAAAAATTCTACTTTTTGGCGCACCCTGGTGGTGTAGTGGTTAGGTCTGCCACTTCTGGTCAAGCACAGTCCATGGACATATCAAAGACCAGGGTTCACATCCCGGGATGAGGAGCAGCGTAAACAAGATGAACTATCTAATAAAAATAAATAAGTAAATAAAATACACAAATTAAAAAAAAATTTCCCCTCTCTCTGCCTGACTGCCTACTTGCCTTCATTGCTGCTTCACCTTTCCTTAAAAAAAAAAAAAAAAAAAAATCCTGCTTGTGTTAAGAACAAGTTTGACTCTGATAACCAAACTTCATGGTGAAAACATAAACCAATTTGGGAAGTATGAAAAGATGTTTTGGGTCATAGTAGGTCCTTTGGCCTGTGATATTCAAACTCTATGAAATGTTGGTATAATTGTAATGTCAAACTACAATTGTAATGTCTACAGTGGCACTGTCTTGTCAGTCCTTCCTGTTCATGACACTTTTGTCTGCATTTGTTGGAAAGTTCTTTATAATTAGATATGTTTTGTGGAAGTCAGTACATAACCACAATGACATTTAAGCATAGAATCATTTATCTCTGTATTCCTTTCTTTTCTTTTTTTGAAGGAAAAGTGCAGACAAGAATGAAGGTGAGCAGGCAAGTAGGCAGGAGGAGAGAGGAGGAAGAAGCACTTCATTTTTATTTAGTTGTTCATCTAACCTTTCGTCCCACTCACCCCCACCCACACCCCTTCGCAGGACACACACTCAGTGGACCAAACTGCTCCTTGACCAGGAGCACCAGATCAATATCTTTAATAAACTAAACAATTACAAAACCTGTGTTTTAATTTTTCTTAACCTGCTTGTTGCTACAAACCAACAGTCACTGCTGCAACTATGGTGATATTTTGATGGTTACCAACTGCACTAACCTGAGCTCCTCTTGTTTTGGAATAGAGCCTTTTCTAATCCCATCAAATAGCAATGTTGATTATTTTATAAAAACAGAAGTTTTGGTAGCACCATTGGAGGATCACACTTACAGCTTTTGAAAAGGGAGAGTCTGATAGGTTCAGATCAGTCAAAACTGGAAGAAGAATCAGCAAAGATGATCATATAATAGATATTTGACTCAAAGGAGAATGATTTTGATACAGAAAGATTGAGAGCCCCTAAGAAGCTTGATGAATCTTTCTCTAATTAGAGAGAAAAAACTAGGATGCAGAAGAAAGGACCTTGAAATATAGACATATAGTGACCTAAAATCATATCTCTCACATAACTGTCTAACTAGTGGATCAGTCAGGTCGCTTGCATTTTGTTGTTCTGTATTCTCCTCAGGAGTGACGCCCACTGCACAGGCAAAGCTACATCACATGACATGTGGCATTTCATGTCTTGGTCCATGTGTTTCAGGGAAAAACAGAGGAAGTACAGGGCAAGCAATTTCCCTTAAGCAAGATATCTAACTATATCTTTACATGTCTAAATAGGTAAATAGATAGTTCTGAAATTTGTTTAGTCTCTATACAAAGAAAATTACAGCTGGGACAGGAAGGAAACAGAACTATGTAATAAAATGCAGTGAGGGAAATAAAACGTAATCTTGAGGAAGACCAGTTTATAGGTAGGTGGGGAGAAAGAGATTATTGAGGTGAACTGTGTGCTCAGTTAGTTGCAAAGAGGTGGCAAAGAATGTCATGGGCAGAGTCTAGGGAGGAAGAGGACAGGACTGGCTGGGGTCAAGATTCGGGTCAGAAAGTTTGCTTCTGAGGTTATGCTGTCTCTCCATATTGCCTGTGTTTCCCAACAGGGCAGCCGGGGCCTGTGTGCTCACTTTCATCCCATTACTCTTTGAGATGAGTGAGAACACTGGCTTTGCAGACAGACAGACCTGAATTTGAATCCTGGCTTCCCTACTCACTGGTGTGTGACCTTGACCTTGGGGAAGTCACTCAACCCTTTGAACCTCAGCTTCTTCATTGCCTTGCAAGTGTTGATGATTGTGATGAGTTTCCACCTGGAATGTATCCGGCAGATTTTTCAGGGTAAGAGCAACCATAATCATGATGGCTCACCATTCAGGGGAAGAGCGCGGGGACAGAGACGGATGGAGGTTTTGTCTTCAGTGCCCTGCGTTCACAAGCAGCTGCAGTCCTTGCCCCAC